>CAUYON010034383.1:0-21037 GCA_963573935.1 Arctocebus calabarensis
AAGATGGTTATGGGATTTCCATTGATGACAAGCTTCCCGTTCTCAGCCTTGACTGTGCCATAGAATTTGCCATGGGTGGAATCATACTGGAACATGTAGACCATGTAGTTGAGGTCAATGAAGGGGTCATTGATGGCGACAATGTCCGCTTTGCCAGAGTTCAAAGCAGCCCTGACGACCAGGCGCCCAATACGACCAAATCCGTTTATTCCGACCTTCGCTTTCACCATGGTGCCTCAGGGATACGGCTGGCGCTGCACTAGAAGAAGCGGCTGTCTGACGAACAGGAGGACCAGAGAGCCAAAACTGTGTCATTTTGATTTCTTGTGGAAACACCCCGTTCTACCTCACTGATGACTGATGGCGAAGGAAATAGAAATTGATGGCAGATGCTCAGCGGTTCTCAACCTGTGGGTCACGACCCCTTTTTAACAATGAAAATACACTGTGGCATTAGGAAGGTTGAGAACCACTGCTCTAAATGGTAAGAGCCCCTCAGTGTTTACTGCCTGGGAGGGAGTGGGAGGTACTGTGTCTTTGTTTATTTTTTTATTGTTTTGCATTTTCCTGGTTACAGAGGGTATAACACAAACTTGGACTAGGCTTCTTGTGCCGGTCCTGTTCACTTACTCTGAAACATTACAAGAAGAGCAGTCTCTCTCTCTCCTTCTCCTGCTCTCCCAATGATTGTACCGAGACTGTGGCACACAACGCACCATTCACGCCGTTGCTAATTTCCCTTCCTTTTAAATTCCTCCTATTACTCAGAAACAGAGGTCTTAAAAATAAGGCTTAGCCTGTTCTTTTTTCTTTTTTGTAGACACAGAGTCTCACTTTATCGCCCTCGGTAGAGTGCCGTGGCGTCACACAGCTCACAGCAACCTCCAATTCCTGGGCTTAGGCGATTCTCTTGCCTCAGCCTCCTGAATAGCTGGGACTACAGGCGCCCGCCACAACATCCAGCTATTTTTCTGTTTTGCAGTTCAGCCGAGGCTGGGTTTGAACCCGCCACCTTCGGTATATGGGGCCGGCAGCCTACTCGATGAGCCACAGGCACCACCCTTAGCCTGATGTTTTTGAAACAATTATGAGTGTATTACTTTCACCCAATTAAAAGGAAGCATTCAAGAAGTTGATGAAGGCCCTGCTTTCAGTGCAATGTCCCCCTTCCCCTGTTGTGGACACAGGACAGTTGAAAGGCTGGAGCACCATGCTATTGTCTCCATTATGAAACACTTTTGAAAAGATAAAAGATGTGATTTAAAAGGCTGCGTGTTCCCGTGAGTGTTTTGAGTGGAAAGACTGACATACAAAGAGGCCCAGCCAGCCTTTGAGTTCCACAATGGAAGCAGCTGCGGCCTGGAGCCTGGTTTCAAATTCCAGCCCCAGCTCTGACCAGTGGCAAGTGATCTGCTCAAATCACTGAGCCCACAGGGCCTCCTTTTAGGGGAACATGGGGATATTTGAGTGAGCAATCATCATTGTGCACTTTGCAGCAGAGGTAATACCTCCAGAAGTTCTTGATGGTGACAGAGGTAAAATTTCAAAGTATCACATGTACCACATGAATATATATAATTATTATGCATCAGTTTAAAAAAAGCAAATCTTCCTTCCTTGTGGCAGCTGAGCCCCCTGCCTTTCAGGGTGTGAGACAGGAGAGGCCTGCCTAAGAGGAGAAAGCCACTGACCAGTTCCTCCAAGCACAGGCCCGAGGCTCTCCAGCCCTGTCTCCCCGCCACCCCCACCCCCATATTTTCAACTCTAACCATCTGCTTGTTAAGCTGTCTTGCCTCTGGGGTTTTGTACTGCTGCTCCTTCTACTGGAAAAGTTCTCTCAGCCTGGCTCACTCCTACTTGCCCACCAGACCGTATGCCATTTCCTGGGGACAGAGTGTTCTCAGATGCCCCCCATCCCCACCTCCCAAAGTGGAGGGGGGCGCCCCTCCTCTATGCCCTCACAGTACCCTGGCTCCAACCCCTGCTGTTCTGGCCACACTGTGTCATTTTTGCCTGCTTACCTGCTTGTCTTCCCCACTGGACTGTGAACTCTTTTGCATTTTTTACTTTTATTATTTATTAAGACAGAGCCAACTTTGTCACCCTGGGTAGGAATGCCATGGCATCATAGCTCACAGCAACCTCAAACTCTTGGGTTCAAGTGATCCTCTTGCTTCAGCCTCCTGAGTAGCTGCGATTACAGGTGCGTGCCACAACACCCAGCTAGTGTTTTTATTTTTAGTCTTTTACATTTTTTAAATTAAAGACATTTTTAAATTGATGCATGGATGTTGTGCACACTTCCGGGTAGATTGTGAGCTCTTTGAGGGTAGGTGTGATGGCTGACTTTATGTGCTTATTGGACTAAGAAATGGGGTGCGTAGATTGAGCATTGTTTGGGGGTGAGGTTATTGGTAGGTGAGATTAGCCTTGGGACTGGCGGGCTCAGTAGAGCAGACTGTCCACCCCAGTGCAGCTGGTATTATCTGATCCAAAAGGGCTTGACTACAACGAAAGGTTTAAGGAAGGAATTAGCACCCCCCGCTTTTTTAACCCCTGTCTCATTGCTTAAACTGGGACATTTCATCTCGTCCTCTCCACCCTTTGGGCTGGGATTTAGACCGCCGGCTCTCTGTGTTCTCAGGCCCTGGGCTGACTTGCAGAGCAGACTGTGGGCTTCCCAGCCTCCATAGTCACATGAGCCGCCTTTCACGATCAAGGTCCACATGTACATGTGTGTCCTGTCGGTGTTCCCTGGAGGATCCTGACTAAGGCAGCAGCTCAAGAGCCTAGAACTGTCCCTCATACGTAGTGGGTGCTCAACAAATCCTTGTTGAGTGAACAGGAGAATAAAGGGCATGTGTACCCACAGCAACCTGGACGATCCAAATCTACTGATGGAGAAAAAGTATCTGGTCCTGGAGAGCTGGGGTCCAAACCAGGGTGCCAGTAGGTAGCCACATGACATTAGGGGTCACTCACATTCCTAAACCTTAGTTCTCTCCACTCTGACATAGAGATGGAAAAAACCCTACCCTTTCTACTTTGCAAATCATCATGAGGATAAACGTGATTATTTTTTCAACCGGCCGCATTTCCCAGAAAATTCCATTCTGGGTATTTCCCGGTGGTCCATGTCCAGGTCCCAGAGGCTTTGCATGAGGATCCAGCAGGTCCCAGTGTGCGAGGAAAGAGGCCAGTTAGTTTGGGAGCACAGAGCGGGTGGCGAAGCTTGCGTGTAAATCTGAGTCTTGCCCCTGATGTCACTGGCACTTCTTGGCCTGCCCAGCAGGGCTCCCCTGACCTGGGTTAGCTGCTGGTTTTAGGAGCTCTCAGTCTACTTAGCCAAGAACACTTGCCATTTGACAACATCAGAGGGGGCAGTAGTGAACATCGTGAAATTCACCGTGTGAGTCACTCCAAGCCTTCTTTTGGGGGTGGGGGAAAACCCTTCCTCCCTGTAACCTTTATTCGTAACTTTTCAGAAAAGCTGCACTAAATCTCCCGCTGCATCCCGCTAACTAATTGCCCATAAATCACCCATGCGTGAAGTTCCACATACCCATCCTCTGGCATAAAGCTGAAGGGCCCCACGCAGTCAAAGGCCCTGGTGGGGATTCCTGTCATGGGGCTGACGGAACGGTAATAGATGTGGAAGTGAGTGATGCATAATGGATCATGGGATTTAAAATCCAACCTCCGCATCCGAGCTGCCTGAAAAGGTTAGAGGATTATATGGCTGCAGCCGCATCAATTATGAAATAGAAAATGCTTTACCTTCCCCTTCCATCGCAGAAGGTGGTAAACATTCTTTACTGGTTCCCTCTGTAAATGCAAAAAGACTCTGGGTTTTATGGATCAGCCTGGGGTCTAAGGAAGTGAAGGGGAGAGGAAACGTGATCCCCAGAATGACAGGCAATGATCCTTTACTTACAACTTTATCCACAATTTGGCTTGACAATTGATGGGAAATGAAGTATGATCAATTTCAGCCAACTGTACATCATTTCCCATTGACTGACCTGCCAAATCGTTGATTGAATAATTAGTTAAAGTTCAGTCTGAGCAGCTATTTTGCATATCCCTCTCCATGACAAGTCCTAATGGCATCCCAGAAAGGCCAGCCAGCTGACAGGAGCTGGGACATTAATTGTATATCCTTTCCCTTAAGGAGGTGAGCCACCATGTCAATGTAAATAAGTGTAATAGTCCCCAAGGGAAGACCAGCAACTAGGAGCTGTGAAGCAGAAAGCCACCTGGAAAAAGTACAAAGTAGCATTAGGATGTGGGGGTGGCTCTCCCCACGGAGGAAGGAGGTGTAACGGAATGCAAATAGAAGCCCAAGAGAAAACAAATCTGGGTTAGGAGAGGATATGTCTCTGCGATTAACAGAAACAGCAAGGATTTGGTGAGAAAGCTGCTAATAAAGGTAATTATGTAAAAAACAAATGACAACAACCCAACCTCCCCCATGCCCCCAAGGCCCAAGCCCTTAGCCTGGTTCCTGAAACATAATGACCACTCAAGAAATATCAGCTCCTGTGCTCCATGGCGACTCTGATTCACCAAAGGGGCTTTGTGGCTTTTCAGACTACCCATTGTCCGGGTGGTATAAGAGTGAGATTGTCGGTAGGGTGAGCTACAGGGTGGGCTGTAGAAGCAAGGCATCTGACTTCATGCTGAGACAGGGACCTGGCTTGGGATTTCTGAGACTCTAGACCTGGAGAGCTCTCCACTGAGAGAGGACGTAAGAGCTGGGCGACCAGCTGGCTGGTTCTGGTGGTTCATGGTGCACCTGCTGGACTGCGGACATCTTTGCCTTCCATCCTAGCACCCGCTGCGCTCCCTCTGCAGGGAGGACCCCTCCCGTCAGCTGGACAACTGCGAATAGTTTATGATGTGATGCGAGGCCTCCCCTTTTGGGGCTTTCTTGGACTGGACTTTTCCACCCCCAAGACGTCTGAGGTACCGTGCCTCACAGATACCAGATGTAGTCCTCAAACCTGTCTCTGGAAATGCCACGGTAAGCTGCTGTGGGTTTTCCAGTCTGTCTCTACCACTCAAGTGTGACATTCTTGGGGAACAGGACCATTTCCCCTTCATTTCTGTATGCCCTAGAGCCGCAGTCCCTACCCCTGCAGGTACGGTCTGTGGCCTGTTAGGAACTGGGCCACCCAGCAGGAGGTGAGAGGCTGCAGAGGGAACCAAGCTGCATCTACATTTCTGCTCCTGTCACTCGGGGCACCATGCGAGCCCCGCTCCTGTCAGATCTCTGGGGCCTAAGGATCTCCTAGGAGCAGAACCAGCTGTCGACTGTGCAGGAGGGATGTTAAGTTGCAGCTCCTGATGAGAATCTCTGCCTGATGATCGGAGCTGGAGCTGAGGCGGTGAGCTGCCCTGGGGAGGGCAGCAAATACAGATTGTCTTTAGCAGAGAAGTTTGACTGCACAGAGACCATAATAAATCACTTGCCTCCAGATTCAAATCCAAACCATCTCCCCCAACCTCGGTCCATGGGAAAACTGTCTTCCATGAGACCAGTCCCTGGTGTCAAAAAGGTTGAGGACTGGCTGGTTCACCAAAATCACTTAGTAAATGTTTATGAATGAATAAATTAATCGTAAGATCTATTATAAAACTCTTTTCTAAGTTGCCCCAAACCCTCCTGAACTTAACCTAAAAAGCATCTGGATCAGCTTGTCGTAAAGCGTTCTTCCGCTGGTTCACAATGGCCAAGGGCTCCCCACCAAGAGAAGGTCTGGTCAATACAGTTAGGACTTTCTAGGTTTCCCTTCAGCGCAGAAAAACAGAAAACATAACAAGGCTTTTATCAGAGAGCCAAGTTGTCCACATCATTGCGTCTTGGATCTTTCCTCCTCCTGTCCCTGTTTTAATTGGTGTCCAGAGGCCAGCCCTTCTCCCCCCTGGGCAGCCCAGGAGCTGCCTCAGATTGAGGCCTTTCCTTCCTCATTTCCAGAGCAAGTGCTGACCTGGAATCCCTGTGGACCCCATGCTTATCTTGGAAACTGGGTGCTGGGATTCTGCTAAATCTGTTTCTTCATAGACTTGGACTTTAATCATCTGAGTACATTCTTGGCCACAATAGCTAAGCTAATTTAAATGTTTAAGGTTCAAAAAAAAGCTTCTAAACATTTTTGCATAGCAGGCATTTTTCTTCTCCCTCCCACAAAGACTAGTGATGCAACTCTCTCTAGCCAAATGTCCTAAAGCTTCTGGTGGCGGGGATCAACCCAGCCTGGTAGTTAAATGGCTTAGGCGCCAGCGTCACCAGGGCTGGGTGCACCCCAGCCATCCCATTTGCCAGCTGGGGAACCTTGGACAGATCACTGAGCTTCTTTGTGCCTCTCTTTTCTCATCTGTAAAATGGTGATAATAACATCACCTCCTTCTAAAATTCATTGTGAGGGTTAATTGATATTATGTATATAAAACACTTAGAAAATATCTTGTATATGTAATAAATAGTCCTTTTGTGCACAGAGAATAAACTACTATCATTATCACTGTATTGTACAATAAAAACACTACATACAAAGTAATTACATTGTATTATATACTACATATGCAAAATATAAAAATAAAATAATTTTGTATACAAAATGAATATAAAATATTATTATAGACATAAAGAAAACAATTAGTCTACAGTATAACTATGTAAACTAAAAAAGGGATACTGTGCTCAAGGACAGGGATTCCCAAACCTTGGCGTACTCTGGAATCACATGGAGCATTTGTTTAAAAACTAAAAATAATTGGGCTACATCCCCAGGGAATATCTCTAATGGTTGTTCTGTCCCTTAGCAGCAAAGAACACTATTGCTCTAGGGCACTGTTTTCGAACCTTTTTCATCTCATGGCACACTTGAACCTATAAACTTCCACGACACACTTAAATTATGTTTTTAAAAAAAAGAGTAAAAAAAAGAATATACTTACAGTGCTTTGAACTTCTTTCAAAAATAATTTAATGAGTGATATTTAAAATTTTCACGGCACGCCTATTGAAAATCCAATCACTGCCATAGGGGTTAGCACAGTGCCACTTTCACTGCTCGTGTCTTGGCATCTCCAGGTCTCCCCTGCAGTTTGAATGTGTGGGTGATCTTGTACAGGCCAGAGAGCCAAGGCTCATAAAACAAAGATGTTTCTACCTGTCTTAATTCTGCTCAGGGTGTTGCTCTCCCAGCCAAAGTCTCTCATTGGCTTTAACTGTCACTGTCCTACTGAGTGCCACTCACAGGTTACTGCTCTGGTTATGGCAGACCTCGGGAAAGGCTGAAGCTTATTCCCCACAAAAGAGTCATCTAGTTGCCAGAGTGTCCTGAGGATTCTGTCCCCTGCTTTTCAGAGGCCACCTGTGGCACATTTCAAGGAAAATCATCAAAGGTTTTATTCACACTGAAACACCAGGGCATGAGGAAATCTCTGCCTGCCTCTTGAGGGTCTTCAGCGTCTGAATGACACATGGATTTCTTTGGAAGACAGAGGCAGCTCACCTTCCCTCTCAAATATCATTTTTAGAAATAGTCTAAGAAATTTTATTTCAAAAAGATCTTTAATATCATTAGGAAGAAGAGTAGCCAGGTGTTTACTCCAGAATGCACAGGTTCAAACGACTGTCACACACTCTGCCTCTTACCTTCTAGGGCCACACATTGGATGGATGGTGTCTCAGGCTAAGAGAACTATTCTAAGGAAGGAGGAAAAACTTCCCAAAGCTGCCAAAGGCCACTTCTTGGAAGTGTGCACCCCAATAGTTTGCAATTGTGCCCAATCATCTGTCTAAACCCTGAGGTAATTTATTGAGCAATGATTGTTCATCAGCCCCTGTGTTAGGGTGAAAACGAGACAGTCATGGTGAAGTGTACAGAAAATCTGGCAAAAGTTCTCAGAATACAGTGTTCCCAAGTCTGTCACTTCACAGATGGTCACTGGTGAAAAATGCCCCAAAGACTCTTCTCCAAGGACTTCCAGAGAAACATGTTAATGCTCTCCTCGTGGTTATTGCCACTAGGTGGACAAGTTCATTCAATTTTCCTAGCTCTGGTCTAGAAATTAGAACAGCAAATGGGAAAGGATCAAGGTCATTCTAATAAAAAAAAGTATTTTAGTGTTTTCCATAAAAGAGGAAATTGGCAATTTGTCCTAAGAAAATACTGTAAGACTGGTAAGAAACTTTGAGACACCTCAATTTCCACAGTGATGGAATTATTATTTCCTCTGGGGGGAAAAGATCGCCTATAACAAGGTGAGAGGTGAGACAAGAGCAAGAGAGAAATGTGACACCAGAGGGAAATAAGTCCAGGGAGACAGCCCAGCTTCCTGTCGCAGGGGGAGGACAGGACGGTGGGGTTTTTCCACACGGGGCTATAGTCAATGTTGCTTGTGCAACTCAGCTAAAAACATTGCCTTTCACTCCTTCATTTCCCTTGGGGATCCCTCTGCTACCCCCAATTTCTGATCTCCTTAGCACCAAAGCCTTGCAATTCCTCCTGGCCCTAGAGTGGTGTTTTTTCAACCTTTTTTTTTTTTTTTTAATCTCATGGCACACTTGAACCTCTAGCTAAACTTCTGTGGAGCACTTAAATTGTGTTGATTTAAAATATATATATAAAAAAATATGCTTACTGTGCTTTCAACTTCTTTCAAAATAATTTAATTAATGGGTGGCTCCTGTGGCTCAAAGAAGTAGGGCGCTGGCCCCATACACCAGAGGTGGTGGGTTCAAACTCAGCCCTGGCCAAAAACTGCAAAAACAAACAAACAAACAAACAAAAAAAAACAATTTAATTAATGATCTTTAAACATTTTGCAGCATACCTAAGATCCTCTTGCAGCACACCAGTGTACTGTGGCACACTGGTTGAAATTCACTGCCTTAGCAGATGGTGAAAGCCCCTTTCGTTCTCTACCTTCCTTCTTTAACTTCTCCGTTTTCTCTTCATTTCATGACCTCCCTATGTTGTACTGCTTTCTGTTCTCCAATCCATTTTCCATTTGATCTTCAAACCTTTGTTTCCACTGGGATAATGTGTAAGCTAGCATTGGAGGAGGCTTACTCTGTGTCAGCCTGGGCATCAAGCACTTTATAGGCATTTAATGTTCACCATACTACCATGTGATTATGTTTTACAAGTAAAAATCCTGAGGGTTGAGGAGGTTTACATAACCTTCCCCAGACCACAAGGCTAGAAAGGAGTAGCTCTGGGGTCTGAACTGAGACGGTTCAGGCCTGGACCTAATTGGTAACCACTACCTCTGTGTCCCAATATGGGCCTACATTCCAAAAAGATGGCTTAGCATTTGTAGGAAACTCTGCATTCCCTTTGTGTCTGTCAACATGCTTAAAAGCACTAGCATTTAGGGTTGGCATTAGAGTGAGGGTTTCAATTATCAGGATTCGTTTATGCTTGTAAGTTAAACTCTTAAGAGAATACTGGATGGAGCCCCTCTGGAGAAGTTGGAAATTCTTTGCAACCACATGTCTCAATCAGCCATGGCCACAAATGCCTGAGGTTGATTTTCAAAGAATTTTAAGATTATTTCCAGTAGTCATTTAATAGCTGAACATAGCATCATCTTCTACCTTATTGGGGTCCAAACATTTTTGTTTAAAGCAATAGAACTCATTGTTCCAAAAAATCTCATGTAGACCATCAAGGATATACAACAGATAAACATGGATGTGAACTTCCCATCAACGTGTCTTACCAGGCTTGTTCCAAATCTCTTCCTCAATCTTAGACACAGTGCCGTCCTTCCCATTCTGCTTACTTTAGTTCTCCACGGATGTAGCTCTGGGTCTTCAGGGAGAATCCAGTAGACCTGCGTTTATGACAGAATTGTGATAAATATATTCTTCAACAATGCCTGTGACAACCATGTAGATTGTGTGAATTCAAAACAGTCACCAAACAGCAAAAGATAGGTGAAATATCCCTCAAGGACGATAGAATTCCAAATAGGACAAAAGTTTCTATGATATAGTGTCCATGGGTGAATGGTTTGTTTCCAGAGAAGCCTCTTGGGGTGACATTACCTCAATGAATCTACAGTCCAAGCACTGGCCTTTATCCTGGCTGCAGGATCAATTTTTTTTCCTCCACATGCTGTGCGGTTTAGTTGGCTGGGTACTTGAACCAAATGGATCCTTGGACCTGGGTTTCTGTTGTCTGGGAAGCATTTGAATAGGCACCATTACCATGTGCTTCTCTGAAAACCATTGTTTTGTGCTTCCATGGCTAAGCAATGATGATGATTGATAGATACATTATAGCCTTTGCTATATTAATACACACAGCAAAGATATACTCATTTGTTACCAATCCAGAAGCCTTTCTGTTAGTCAAGAACATGGATGGGCGTTGGAATTTTCATTCAGAATATTTCATCTGAACTGGGTTAAAATCCTTGGAGCTGTCATGTATAAATTGTGGCCCTTGATAATTTTCTTAACCTCTCTCCGCATACTCTTCTCTTTCAATAAAATGAAAACAACCTGGGGTTGTTGTGAGGATGAAGTGAGACATAGGGTGTGGAAGACCTGGGTGCTTGGCATAGGGAGAAGGCTTGGTGCTCGGCATAGGGAGGTTGCTTGGTAATTGCTAGCAGCTAGCTTAATTATTATTGAGGTGGTCTCTCACCTCTCTCCTTTGGTCCAGTTTGCATAGATGTTCAAGTTTAACTTTCAGAGGTTCATCTTGTTTCTCTTGATTCCGGATTCCTCTCTTGATTCCAGATTCCTGGAGGATGCTTCTCTGTCATCGTGAGAGGCTAAACACAGGGTCCCTGTCACAACTCACTGCTTGGTGTCTCCTTTTTTCTGCCTTGGAGAAAATTATATCACAAGGACACCCAGTGCTGATATGTACTCATCCACAACCACTACTTACATCCACATTCCACTGCTCCACTGGTTTGAATCAGGATAAAAGTGAGGACTTCCCTTCATGAAAAACCGAATCTTTCTTTGGGTCTTTCTAATTGACTCCATCTTTTCTTCCTCGCTGCCTAGGTATGTGCACTGTAAACAAATACTATTTACACATTGCATCAATCCATGCTTGTGGAAAATTCAAATAGTACACAAACATAAAAGTTATTGTCTTCCTTCTCCCTTCCTTTGCCCTTCCTTAAACACTCCCCACCTCATCCTATTAACTAATGGTAACATTCTCCATTTTCTAAATGTGTTTATATACTTATTTAAAAAATGATATTATACTATGTACATTCTTTGGTAAACCACCTTTTAAACTTAATATTTCTTGATCTTTCCTGTCAGTCAGCACATACAAATTTGCAAATTCATCACAATTGTTTTAAGATTTTTGTGTGGGTTTCTATAAATGGAGGAATCAATATTTACTATCAGAGTATTGATGCATATTCAGCTTTCTAATTTTCAAATACTAAAAACAAGGTTTCAGTAAATATTTTTGAGTTAAAAGGCCTGTGCCTAATTAAAATTTCAATGAATAACTCCCAATTGTCCTCCTAAAATCTGTGCCAGTTTATAGTCCTATCAATGCTGTGCCAAAGTACCTAATTCCACATATGCCCACCAATACTGGATCTTATTTAAGCTTTATGCTTTAAAAATTTTATCTAGCTTTTTGTTTTCTTATTATTAAACTTATTATGTTATAAAGGCATGTAAAAGTTCCCCCATAGGAAACAGGCCAATATTATTTACATGTTACATATAAGAAGGGATTAGAACATGATGTTTAAAGGTCTTGTTGCAAACTTTAGCTACTTTCAAATCAAACCGAGTATTGGAGCACTCACTATGTTTTAATGTGTTAGATAATAAAAAGTTACTATGAAACATCATCTCTCCCTCTAGGGCATTTTTATATGAATACTTAGATATATATTAGAAAATAGTATAGGACATAAATTAGCTAAGTGCTAAGTTTTGGAGTCAATAAAAGTGGAATTGGAATTCTAAAGGCACTAGGTCAATGGGGTGTATATTCTAGTACCTGACAAAGGCTATGAGCATAATGGGAAACTTAACACTAGGGCTTAAAGACTAGAATGGAGTTAGTTATGAGGTTATATAACCTGTATCAGTTTTCTATTTCTATAACAAACCACCCCCAAACTTAGTAGTTTAAAAAAAAAATACCCATTTAATTTGCAGGTTGATAATTTTGGCTGGGCTCAGCTGGGTGGTTCTTCTGTTGTAAGCCAAGCTTGGCTACTCTTGTCTGGGGTTGTGTACTTGTACTTGTAGTCAAATTATTTTAAAGGATTGTGTGGGCTGCCTGGTTTTATGATGACCATAACTGAGACAGTTGGGATGACTGGGCCCTTTCTCTAATTGGGCTCTCAATCTCTATTAGGCTAGTGTAGTTTTATTCCCATGGTGAGGGCAGAATTCCAAGAATTTGAGAATGGAAACTTGTAAGAGCTCTTGAGACTCTTACTTAGATTTGATATAATACCATTTTTGTATGTTTTATTGCTCAAAACAAGCCACAAGACCAGCCCAGATTTATGGGGTGGGAAATTTTGGCTACTTTTGCAGTCTACTGAAAGGCCAGGTAAAAATATGAATAGTAGGAGAATAGGTCTGAATACAAGTAATATTTTTTTTCCATGGCAGAATATATATTGGATTTTTAGGAAAGCTTTCTTTTCATTCTGTTTCAAATAGGATGGTTAGGAATGTGATGTCTTAATTTTTAACTGTCCAGAGTGATCTATGATGATCCTGTCTTTCCCTATCCTCTCTCTTTAAAACATAATGAAAAGGTGTGAGGATGCAGTATTCAGTTGTGACAATAAGTGCCATGATCTTTAATCAAACTGTAAAGCCAAGAAGTTACACTTGAGAAATCTCCAATTCAAAATAATCAGTTTCTAGTCTTTTTTTTAAGACTGATTTATTTTATTTTATTTTTTTATTAAATCATAGCTGTGTACATTAATGCAATTATGGGGTACAATGTGTGCTGGTTTTATATATCATCTGAAATGTTTTCATCAAACTGGTTAACATAGCCTTCACCGCATTTTCTTAGTTATTGTGGTAAGACATTTATGCTCTACACTTAGTAAATTTAACATATACCCTTATAAAATGCACTGTAGTTGTGTTCCCACCAATTTTCCTCCCTCTACACAGCCTCCCCCCTCCCTTTCCCTCCTTTTCCCTCCCTCTCCTCTTTCCCCTTCTTCTTGGGCTATAGTTGGGTTATAGCTTTCATATGAGAGCTATAAATTGGTTTCATAGAAGGGCTGAGTACATTGGATACTTTTTCTTCCATTCTTGAGAAACTTTGCTAAGAAGAATATGTTCCAGCTCCATCCATGTAAACATGAAAGAGGCAAAGTCTCCGTCTTTTTTTAAGGCTGCATAATATTCAATGGTGTACATATACCACAATTTATTGATCCATTCATGGGTTGATGGGCACTTGGGCTTTTTCTATGACTTAGCAATTATGAATATTAACCTTTATTTTCTGTTGATTACACTTTGCTTGTAATTTCTGGTTTAACAGTTGGACTAAGTACTCCTAACCTTATTTTGGCTTTGTAGCAACAGTCCTAGGAATTCCATCAATTCTTGTTTTCATTATGTAGAGGTAAGGGGAGGTGGCCAGAAAAATCCTTTCTCTAACCTTCTCTCTTTTCTAGCAATCATGACAGCTTCTCAGCTGAGACCGTAGATGTGAAGCTTAGGCATAGCCAAATAGATGTGCCGGTTCATGTCTTATTTATAAAGTTATGGTCTCCTGACCAAACCTTCAAGTCAGAATGAGTAACCTAAAATACTTTCATATGAAGATGGCTCTTTTTAAAAATTCAAAGTTATTTTTCTACTATGCTCAGTTCTCTTTTACTTAAGGAACAGAGACAACTCAAGAATTCTATGTATTTATACATAAAAAACCTGATTTCCTCTGATTCTCATACACGTACAAAATGAAGCTAATTAAAATAAATATGCTGTTCAATAAAGGAACAGTGTAACATGGTGGAGTTTTCCATGAATGCTGGAGCCAGGATCTTGTTTGAATTAGGAGGATGTCTGCTAAGTTAAGGCGCCCCACCAAGACATTTAAGGCCAGAGCTTCCAGCAGTCCCTACTGTCTTTATTGAGAGACATATTTATATCTTCCAGACTAGTAATTAATCACGCAGTGGGGTGTTTTGGGGGGAGTCATGTGCTTACAGAGAATCTTTTTGTACTGCCAGGAACCACAAAACATGGGTACAATTAAAATGCTCATTCAATTTATTATAGTGAAGCATAGAACAGGAATGTTTAAATGATGTTGACAGGGCCTGAGTTTCAGAAACTCCTTTTTAAAAATAGAAAACAAATGCTTATCCCCTTTAATTAAATGGTATTAATAACACGTCTCTGTAAGTTGCTTGGAAGCAAAATAAAGCTCTTGACATTAATTAAAATTTGAAGATGTTATATCATTTGTTGTTAATATACAGTCTTTGTTAGGGAAAATACATTTCAAAGTGATCTATTTATGAAAATTAAATGGGGGAAAATTGCCTATTGAGCAAATGTCGGTTAATAAAGCTGCTTTTCTTAGAAATGTGGGTTCTTAAGTAACTAAAATGTTTTTATACACCAATAATGGTTTCTATTTTTTTTTTTTTTTTTGGTTGGGGATTCATTGAGGGTACAAGAAACCAGGTAATGGTTTCTATTTTTGATACTCTCAAAAATTATCTGTTACTTGAATTTTGATATTTTCACACAGAAGTCCATTGTCTGGGGGCTGATAAACTCCAAAAATCAGGAAGGCTTTCATATATTTTGAGGTATGGGGTAAATGCATTTGCAATGAGAATTTCATCCAAAATTGATGTGGGTAGGCACATGGACCTCCCCTAAATACCTCGGTAGGATCAGGAGCCAAAGAGTCCCATTAGCAGCCTTTAACTAGCTCTCTTCTAATGAATGCTATGTTCTGTGCCTCAAAACTGCACTTTCCTAGTTTTACACAAACTAGAAAGTGTGATGAGATAATGGGATAGTTATTTGCCTTGCTGAACCACAGTGAGGAGGAGCTAAAAGTCACCTCTGTGAGGACTTTACCTGCAGATAATATTTGTAAAAGCTACATATCTCCAATGTCATGGGGGAAAGTCTCTTTCTCACCCTGGTTTAGGTTTTATTTTCTTTTGATGCTGTACGAATGCATTTTATTTGGGTTTTCAAAGTTGATATCTACCAAAACTTGTAGGCGATGTTCAAATAACTAATTTTTCAGTGAATGAAATAAAGAAGCCATACAATGGGGTGTGTTGTCCTTCACCCTTACCACTTTTTTACTGCCATTTTTGTAGGCCTTGATAATTCTCTTGGCATGAGAATTAACTGATTCCTGTCAATCTTGATAATTCTGAGATAGGAGTGCAAATTATTTAAATTGAGGAAACAGACTACTTTGTCTAAGTGTGTTCCCCCACTGGTCGAAATTAAAGCTGTCACAGCAAAGTCAATATTTATTTTGTGAACATTTACGTGGTATGGGATTTATGTTGGGAAATGTCCCTGTTCTTGTGGAAAAATTCTTTTGACTTAGGTAATAAATAATAATTAGTCATTGTTGACTTTGCAAAACCTATTTTTCTCTCCTTACTTGTTCCCCCACATCTATTGAATCACTAATTCCTGCGGTTTCTACTCTTTAATTATCTATATGTTACATTCACTCTGTCCCTATCTACCCCTACAGGTCCCAAAATCCTGTCCTTGCAAACACTGATTTACTTGGTGTGCTCCGTTAAAAGGTGTGGATCACATCTGCTTTGACTTGGCCACTGTATCTGGCACGTAGTAGGTGATCAGAATATATTTGATGTATTAATGAAGGCTGTCATATAAAACATTTAATTCAGTCACTTCAATGGAGCAGAGGGATGGTTGGGGTGTGATTTTGGGTAATATCTGGAGAGATTTTAGTTTGTTACAACTGAACTGGGGAGACAGTGTGCATAGTGGCATCTGAGGGGACAGAGGCCAGACCTGCTGTTCAATATCCTACAATGCACAGATTTTCAGCAGAGAATTGTCTGGTCGAGCAAATCAACTTGCTCTAATTTGATTTTTGAAGTCTCTCTCTCTCTGAGTAGGTGAATGTTGCGAACCAGCATGGTGAAGGGGAGTGAACCAGAGTGGAATTGGTGGGGAATGAGGAAAATACAGTACAAGAGAAGACACGGAAACAAAGGATGGGATCGGGAGGACTGACCCAGCTGATGGCTACAACCAGCCCCAAAGCACATAATCAGCTTTATTTTATGGTGTCTGTGCAGGGTTGTCCAGGGGGAGGTAGCATAGACAATATAGGGAAATAGCATAAACAAAAGACTTAGTTTTGGTCTTACAGTACAATAGGAAAATGTAAATAACTTTAAGAAAGACAAACCATCTCGTTAATGGTTTTCTGCTCAACTTCGTTAACATATGACAAGAAGCAAGAAGGGAAAGATCATGATGATCCCAGCATAGTTAACAAAACAAAGGAAGAACTATGTGACTTAGTGGTTACTACTTAACTTTGTTAGCATGTCTCAAGGATCTCTACGTAGTTAACTAGACAAAGAAAGGGCTCCATGACTTCTGGCAGAGGGAGCAGGAAGAAAGGAATATGGCTGTTTTGGGAACAGAGGAGAAGCAGCTGGGGGTTCATTCTCTGAATGTTCTCCAGGCTGAGAGGGCTCTGATGTCTTGCAGCCAGCTCTCTACAGGTGAACTCTCTACAGCAGGAGTTTTTTCACTCTAGATTTGAGAAAACACACTTGTAGAGATTAAATGACTTATCTGAGTCCACCCAAAGTAGGTAGTCACAGAACCAGGAATTGAATCCCAGGGTCATGTTTCTGCATCTAGACAATAACTAGACTATTTCAATTACTTAGATCAGTAGTTCTTAACCTGTGGGTCACAACCCACAAGAACTGTATTAAAGGGCCGCAGAATTAGGAAGGTTGAGAGCCACTGATTTAGGTGATTATCGTGATGTTTAAAATGTATCTGGACAATTGCCTTGGATTTTAGCCTTAGAAATCTGTCCATACTCCACTCAAAATAATAATCATAGGCTCGGCGCCTGTGGCTTAGCGGGCTAAGCCGCCAGCCATATACACCTGAGCTGACTGGTTTGAATCCAGCCCGGCCCGCCAAACAACAATGAGGGCTGCAACCAAAAAATGGCCGGGCGTTGTGGCGGGCGCCTGTAGTCCTAGCTACTTGGGAGGCGGAGCCAGGAGATTTGCTTGAACCCAGGAATTGGAGGATGCTGTGAGCTGTGATGCTACAGCACTCTATCCAGGGTGACAGCTTTAGGCTCTGTCTCAAAAAAAAAAAAAAATAATAATAATCATAAACTAAGACGGAATATTTTGTGTGCTCTCTGGAGAGGTATCTCAAAGATTCCTTTTGAAAATAAAAAATTTGAATCCACTAAGCTTATATTTTCCCAGAGAGTGAATGGTCTCATTGGCAAAGTTCCAAATGATTAACAGTATTAAATATTTTGGTATTATTGGAGTTGAGGCCTGCAATATCTGAATGGGCCCTTTGGTATTTTGAGCTAATGCCTAATTAATTTTTAATGTAGTACCTATTTACATTCTGGAAACAGTACACAGAACACAGGTGCATGAATCTGTTTAGCATCTAAGTTATAGATTTGAAATAAAACTATTGTGTCTCTGTTTCTAGACCAACTATATGTTGTTTGGCCATTGCCCCTTTGGAAATATCAGTAGAGATGGACTAGGGAAGATGCAAATTAGGGTAATAAAATCAGTTAAGGAAAAAAAACCAATTGATTTAAACCAAAAAGACGTATCTGGTGTGCAAGAATGTTTCCAACATATAAAACCCTGAGAGAGAAACAAAGATACTTAATACATGTTCTCTCTTAAAAAATGTTTATGTAGTAGATGATATATATGTACATGTCAAAATTAATTAATAAGATAAGGCAACATTAGGACCAAATGAATGGCAATATCAGGGAACATAGAAGGAGAAAAATATTTTACATGGTGACTTCTGAAAGGAATTAGTTACTAAAAGATGCAAAATGCACATGTAATCCAAGTTAGAAAATATAAGCCTTGAGCATTCTTTAAAAGAATACAGTATTTCATAGTAAGTTATTCTAGACTGTATTTCTTTTAAAAGTTTTTTTAATTAATATGTAATATTTATCCATGTTTATGGGGTACATGTGATATTTTGTTACATACATAGAATGTGTAATGATCAAGTAAGGATATTTAGGGGATCTCTGATCATGAGCATTTATCATTTCTATGTTAGACAGGATTTCTTATTTTTTATATGGAGAAAAGAAATAGAACTCTTTTCTGAAACTTCTGTATGCATCTTCATGATAGCTGGGTGTGATTCAAAAAGTAAATATCTTTTGGGAAAGATTTTACTTAAAGTTTGTGTTATACTATTGATTCCTCATCTTTGTAGGTACTGAATTTTTCTGGCTTTTTCAGGGGTTATGCCAGATTGTGATAAAATTGTAAGTATTTTCTAAATAAAGATTCCAAAAGCTGCTTGAAGTAGAATTTAAAAACTATTTGGAAGAATAGAAAACACCTTTATCTCCATCCTACCTTTGAATGTCATCATAACTTTGCATGTAAAGTTGGGATGGGAGGCTATTCTAGAGTAGCTGAGTCAAAAAGGTGCAAAGGTAGTCTGAAAGGAGTATATGGGTACAAGTTTTTAAAATTGTAAAAAAGAATGTGTTGAGTAGAAAATTATACTTTAGTTCATAATAGAGAGGAATGCATTTGAAAATTATTTCAGCCACAGGCAGAAGAAATAAAATTGCTAATTGATAGCACTTTTTCTTTATCTTTTAAAATTCAAATTGAGGAAGTATTTAGATTGAATTATTTTGTTCAAGAAAAATGGCAATTTCAAGATTAAACTACCAATAGCTAAATATGCTAGAAACTTATAAAACTCCAATTTTAAAATTAGCAGTTAAGAAACATTATGGTTACATAAATAACATATTCATGAAAAAATATATCACATCCAAGAATACCAACATTTATGAAGGCTAGACAGATGGCACTCAAATAGCTGAACTGCCTATCTGATTCATAGTAGAATCCAATGATACTCCCTTTAAAAATTACAAAATTGAGAAGTGGGCTATTGAAAAAAACAAAACAGGTAACTTGGTGATTTCATCTCCCAAATCTTATTAAAAAAATCTTTCAATCCAGCTTGTTTAAAGTTGTGCATTTAGCAGGAATGTTTGAACATATTATTCAAAAAAGCAAAATTAAACAGACCTCAAGGTGACATTATTTTACACTGAGATATTAACCAAATATTGTTTTAGCTCATGGAATATGGCAGCTGAATGGATTAATTTTAAATTTCAGTCAAACATGTCTAAATTGTAAATAGTAGAAACTGTGGTTTCCAGATCACTTGGAATCTTTTATTCAGTCGAATAGAGAAACCTGTTACATTTTTTTAAGTGAGGCTGGTGTTAGGCAAAGGTTGCTTTCCATTTAGTTCCAGACTCTTCTTTCTATGTTGTTTGGTGTTTATTTCTCTCAAGACTTACGTTCAGAAAAGCATGAGACAAACTCATTTACAGGAGAAGAAAATGTCTGAAGTTTTGCTTTGTGACCAATTTCAGAAAGGAGGGTGAGGGTACTAGAAAGTCACATCATGACTTCACAGAAACTGAAGGTACTTTGACCTCTTGGTGTTGGGAAATTATGAAGAAATAAGAATAAATGAGTGGAAGAACCCAGGGAGGCAGATCTAATTCAAGGAAGGGGAAGACGTACTCAAAGGACACTTTCCAAGAATGAAATGGGCCAGCCTAGAAGAGGAGTGATTGTATATATTGGTCACTCTCAAATCTGATACACATCTGAAAAACCTGGTTGAGAGGCTTGTTTAGAAATAGCCCTGTGGGGTGGCTTTAAGATGGCGGCCGAGTACTAGCTTCCTTGCAACTGGACACGGTGAGACTGGGGAGAGAAGAATTCAGGCATCTCTGGCTGGCAAGATCTGCCCAGAAACATCCCTTTGGGGACACAGAGAGACAGCGTGAGACTTCTGGACCTCCTGAGAAGGGAAAAGCATTGGAGATCTGGCAAGTGGTTGCGTGTGTTCATTTGGTCTAATCCTGCTGGCAGCTGTGGCTACAGCAGCAGTGAGATTGCAAACTGGAAAGGCCTTGCCTGTGAGCTTTTTGGGTTTCTTTTTGGACTGGGCACTCAGTTGAACTGCCTTGGGAGAACTGGGGCAAGAATGTGGGGGTGTTTAAGTGTTGTCTGGGGCTCCAGACTGAGCCACTGAGCCAGACGGAGCTACCAGTGTTTGGTTGTGGGCCATGCGGAGCCATTGTAGAACTGCTCCAGCAAGCTCCACCCTCACTGTTGCAGAACAAACATCGGGCAGGAGCGAGTAATCTAGTGACTGAGCAGCCTAAAGGCAGGGACTGAAACTCCTTGCAGCCTTAGCCCTCAGGGGCATAGAGTGAGACTGGTTTTGGCACACTGGGTAAGAGGATAGCCACTTAAGGAGTGATCCCAGCAACAAGCACTTTCCTGGGAAAGCTTCTGCTTAGCCCAAGTTAGCAATTTAAAGTGCCTTCTAAACAGATTGAGGAGGATTTAAGCTCTCCACCCTGTGGGGTTTGAGAAATCATTAGAGGCCTCTGGTCTCCATTTTGTTCAGCCATATCAACATTGTGATTAACATATCATACCCCAGAAGATCACCTCTTGCCCAGACAATAGCAGCAAGATATATATACTGCTTTGTTTCTTGGTTTTGTTTTGTTTTGTGGGGTTTTTTGTTGTGGTTGTTTGTTTGTTTGTTTTCGTTATTGTTGTTTTGTTTTTAATTTCAACATTTTCCTTAAAGATTTTTTTTTATTTCTTCATTGTTCTAGTGTAAATATAATTTTCCACTGTTGCCTTTTTCAACAATTAGACTTCAATTCTGCTAGTGTTTCTATCCATA
>CAUYON010034384.1:0-20389 GCA_963573935.1 Arctocebus calabarensis
CCCAGCTACTAGGGAGGCTGAGGCAAGAGAATCGCTTAAGCCCAAGAGCTGGAGGTTGCTGTGAGCAGTGTGACGCCACGGCACTCTACCCAGGGCGATAAAGTGAGACTCTGTCTCTACAAAAAAAAAAAAAAAAAAAACTAGAAAGCAAGAAAACTGGTTCCCACAGTGTTTAATCACTGAGTGATCCTGAGCAAATTTGTAACCCTCTTGTTATTTATATACTTGGCTTTCCAAATCTTTTCCCATTTGATATATCTGTAAACTTTTGAGAATATGTAAGGAGTTACTTTGCTCAGTTTATTCAGCCATTACAATCATAACTTTTACTAAATATATTGACTAAATATATTTTTACTAAATATATTCTCTCTCCTTTTCCACTTTTACCCCTTGCAAAGGAGAACAAGATTACCAAATGTGGAAGAGTACACTAATGGTATTTGTTCATTGAGGGGATATATAACTCTCAGGAAAGGTCTAATGGGAGGCAATGTAAGCGTGTAGGCAATTATAGAGTTAACCTCTTGGGAACAAGTCAGAATATAAATATTTTAGAAGCTTGTTGGAAGTAAAAGTAAAAGTTACCAAATGAATAAAGCATTTACTCTATCAAGTACTAACATTTATAAAACAATCTAAATGATATTAAAAATTACAAAAATGTGTTATAAAAATATACATGATATGTAGAAGTATAAAACTTTTTACCATAGAGGACTGCCTTTTAAAAACAAACTTTTAGGTAACATTTTAAATTACAATTTTGATTAAAAGGGCAAAAATGTTTCATGACATATAGATCCACATTAAATTTTCTATTGAACATTAACTAGACATTTTCTCTCTACCTC
This sequence comes from Arctocebus calabarensis, assembly GCA_963573935.1. Lineage (NCBI taxonomy): Eukaryota > Metazoa > Chordata > Mammalia > Primates > Lorisidae > Arctocebus > Arctocebus calabarensis. The sequence continues at coordinate 855 of CAUYON010034384.1, forward strand.
TGCTAATGCTGATAGTACTAGAACAATAAGTTATACATAGTACTTAAGTATTTTCAATTTCATTGCAAGTGCTTTGGAACCTTAGTTTTAATCTCTGGCTTAAAGGAAGAATACTATCCATATGAGTCCTAGGGTTGTCTTCTTTCTTACGGCATTGTAGAAAACTCAGAGAACTTTTTGCTTGATCTTGGGAACAGTTTTCTTCATTTCCATCTCTTTTATTAGACCTGAAACACTGTTCAGTTTTTTCAACATGGACCTTAGAGTTACTCAACTTCCTATAGTCAATTTTTTTGACTTGGGCTGGATAATGCTTCTGAGAATTGTGCTTCACTTTCTGAGCTGTGTGCTTAGCTTTACCAAAAACTGGGGTACTTTCTTCATCAGAAGAATGTCTGTCAAGGCAAACACTCTTCTTCATTATAATTTTCTGAGTGGTATGCATGTCGATTTTTCTTCTATGATCTACAGCATTATTAGGTGTCTTAGCTTTAATGTTGGAGGTCTTCACTACTGGATTATTAAAAGAATAAGGTATAGAAGTATTGACTTTATAGTTTTCTTGAAGCAGTTGGTCTCCTTTTAGAACTTTAGGGTTTCTGGATTCATTTTGCAAATGAATTCCTGGAAGATCCTTTGAAAGACATGATGGGCAATTAGAACTGCACTTACCAATACAAGATTCTTTTCCCCTACGTAGGGCTGTTTTCAGGTTGACATCTGGTTGAATATTATCCTGAGGATATAATGATTTTATATATATTCTCTCCTTTAAAGGCAAATCCTGAAGGCATAAATCACCAATGCCAGGAAGTAGATGCTCTTCGGGACTAATCTTATACGGATCCCAATCTAAGATTTTATTGACATTTGTGGTGTGCCTTTCTGATTCACATAACAATTGTTCTGGGATATTTTCAAGGGCTGATAGCTCTGATTCAAGTTCTGATTTTAAACCATGTGAGAAAGTGTTCCTTTGAATAGCTGAGGAATTATTAAAAGAAGTACCTTCCCAGTCAATGGTACTCAACTGTAGATCATCAATTACAGATGTATTATGAGATGAGGTACTGGGTTGATTATGTTCTGAAGTTGAAGACTCATTGACAGCTGTAATTTGCTGTGTAGTCAAAGGTCTTGGAGAAGACATGAACTGTTCTTCACAGGGAGCATCTTCAGGGAAAAGCAAGCTATTCAATGAGACAGAAGTAGATTCTTGTGGTAATGTAGGACCAGAAGAAATTTCCATATTTAACTTGGAATTTGCCTTAGGAAAGATTTCACATGTGGGTTTAAAAGTCATGCATGACTGAAAGCTCATTACATCATCTGATTCTGGTAAATTGTTTTCTTTAGGCAAAATTTTTGCACCTGAAAAAAAAAAAATATATATAAAATTAAGGTCTATTTTCTTCACTTCACCTTAGATTTAAAAAACAAAGAGCTCAGATTGGAAATCTTCTATATGACTGGGTTTTTTGGCCTGTTTTTTTGTCTCAGAGTGTATTCCTACAAATATTATAAAATATTTTCCTCTGGAAACAATGCTATAATTGAGTTGTTTTCCTCACTGAGGTCTGGGAAATAAAGACAATGTAATTAAAACCCCAAATATGATATGTACGCTAGTCATTCAGCAAATGGTTAGTGTCATTATTACTACTGACACTTGGGTAAGTAGTAGACACAGAGCAGGATAGTTTACTCCTGGCTTTTCGACTTAGACAAAGAAACGAGAGCACAACTCTCTTGAATTTTTTAGAACTTTCAGCAAAATTTAGAGAAAATAGAAGCAAACAGAACAGATAGCTCTTCTATATTTGTGTGTGGCATAAATAGATACCAAACCAGATACATACTTTTTTGTTTCTTCCCTTTAATTTCTAACTTTTGTTTTTGATAAATAGCAACAATCTTGGGATAGGCTGCTTCAAACAATGATTCTTCTTCAACTGTTAGAATCAATTCTCCAGGTTCTTGTACAGTATAATGTTCTAAAAGATTAAAAATATAGCAAAGCAGCCTTACTTACAAATCTAAAAAATTCAATCTTTATAGGTATCTAAGTTTACAAGGTAAACTAGGTCATCCACAAATGGAAAATTCATTGCAAATCTTGCGTTATAAGATCGCTATTCTAGTAATGTTGCTGCTAGTACAGAATGTATTTTCTTTTGTCTGGCAAAAACTGGTAGGAGATTCTTTTTAAATTAGAAATTTAAATTTTCTTACTTCCGTGGTGGTAACAGCAGCTTAGAGAATGGAAAACTTTGTTTAGATAAGGTTGGTTGTTTTTAATTTAGTCTAGTGTTAAAATTCCAGGTAAGGAATGAAATAGAAAGTTTCTAAAACTTAATCTCAGCTTTCTTTAGTGATGGCTTCTGAAAAGAACAGAATTGAAAAGCGTCATCAAAAATATTACTATTTTTCCTACTGCTATTTCATAGGTTATCAGTCTCTTATGCTCAGTCTTACTGGACTCACAAGCATCTGGTAAATGTAAATGAGAATGTTAATATGCAAATTTACAGTATGATATATAAAAGTAGACTAGATTTTGTGTTTATTCTACATTTGGGTAAAACTATATAAAAAGCCAAACTATAATGAAAAATTAATAAGCTTAAAGGAGAAAGAAAGGGAACAGGTAATCTTAAAGTGTTTCTTAGTTAATCTAGCTTGGCATACATTTTCTCCTTAAGAGAGAGCTTCCATAAGGTTAAGTGAAAATAGGTACTTAATCCTCTGGACAGGAGAGATATACCATCAATCTGGGTTAACATCATTTTCTTTCCTGAAAATGTACTAATTGGTGGAATTGTTCTTAAACACTTTCAAAATTCTCCAGTCTTCTATCTTCCTTTTATTGTTTAGAATGGTTTATTTCTTTGTAATTTTAGTCTTCACAATTACCTACAGCTTAAACTTTCATTGACAAATCTGTTCTCTTACTCATTCAAATAGTCATACAATCTGTAACTTCAAAGCCAAACAGAAATCAACTTGGGATCATTTTCCATTTTAAATGTTCTGTGCTTCTGTTGTCTCCAGTTTGGAAGCTAATTGGAGGTTACTGTATCTCTGTAGCAACAATTAGTAACTTGAAAATTACAAATCTCCATGAAGACTAAAGAGAGAAGGATGTTGTCCCCAGGTGTGATTCAAGCGACCTTAATTTCTTTCAATTCAGCTATTTATGATGAAATCCAATGACTAAAACATTGGTAAAAGCACTTCCTTGAGAAATATAAATAGAAAGTATTTTGGTATTATTTTCTTAGACATTACAAAAATGTCAAATTACGATATTCAAATCACTTAAAGTTTATCATACTATTAGTCTAAGTCTACTTAAGATAACACAGGTAAACTATGAAATTAATTTATCATGATGAGACAGGTTTCATTTTTATTTTTCATACATGTGTTATATGTCTGTATGTACATGTATATATGTGTATATATTTTCAAATGTTCTAAATTAAAAATTTTCCTTAAAGTAAATACATACCAGGCTTTTCCCATTCTATTTCAAAGCAATGCACTCCATTTCTGATTCGGGTCTTAACAATTCTGAAAAACAAATTCATTTGATGAAGTATAATTGCCATAAGTATTAAAATTTCTTAATTAGAAAGTTGAATAATTTCTATTTATTTCATCTAAGTAAAAATATTTTAAGGAATTAATGCCTTGCTATTCCTTTAATTATTTTATTCAAAAGATAATTTTACTGTTAGCCACATAGGGTTTTTAATTGTTAGATCTTCTCATTAGGCTGCTCCTTTCTTTCTTATGCAGTGTTCATCTTTTCCAAAATAATGATTTTGTTTTAAAGTCTACTTGTTATATCACATTGATAAGTACACTATTTGCCTAGTAAGTCTTCTTAAATATGCTTATTTTCAAATTTTGTGTATATTGTTCTGCTTGTATCTTACAAGCAGAATATTGCTTAATTTTATTTACTTCTCCCATATAATCTGTCTTTTAATAACTATGTTTAATCCATTTATACTCATTGTGATTACTGATGTACTTGGACTCATTCACACATCTTATTTTGTTTTCTTTTACCAGTCTTTTGGTTACTACTTCCCGTCTTCCTTCCCTGTATTCTTTTGGTTATAGTTTTTTTTTCCTTTTTGAAAATTTGAGACAGAGTCTTGCTCTATCAGCTGGGCAAGAGAGCCATAACCTCAGCTTAACCCAACACAACCTCAAACTCCTGGGATCAAGCAATCCTCCTGCCTCTGCCTCTTGAGTACCCGGGACTGGAAGGCCTTGACACAACATTCAGCTAATTTTTCTATTTTGAGTAGAAGTGGGGTCTTGCTCTTATTCAGGCTGGTCTCAAACTCCTAAGGTCAAGGGATCCTTCCTCCTACTCCTCCCAGATGCTAGGATTATAGGCTTGAGCTACCACACCTGGCCTTATAGGTTGTATTTTTAAGATGTGCTCTTAAATATTTAAATATACACTTTGCCAGATGTAGTTTATCATCATCATCATGTATTAATCATTAAACGGTTTGCAAATATTACATAATTTTTTCAAGAATTAACCAAATATATATTATCAATTTCTGTATTGACTAATGATTCTTGTTCCACGTCTTCTTCTTGGTGGTTTTTTTTCTTGCTAAAGTGTATTCTTTAACAATGCTTTTAATGAGGGTGTATTAGTGGTAAATTCTCTTAGTCTTCATATGCCTGAAAATGCCCTTCCTGTGAACAATGTTTTAATGATTTCAAGACTGAAAATTATTTTTACTCAGTACTTTAAAATATTACTCCATCAGCTTTCCCATTATGAGATGTTATGAAAGATGTGTGCTATCAGACTGTCATTCTCTATCAATGTTTTATTTTGAAAAATTTCAAACCTTTAGGAAGTTGCATGAATAGTAACCATGAATACTCACATAACTTCATAAAGATTCACCAGTTGTTAATGTTTTGCCACATTTCCTTTCTCCATTTGAAAGTTAGTTACAAACATGTCTCATGACACAATATCCCCTAATTTTGTAGTTTATGTAATATTTTCCTACATAGCCATACTACAACTATCATACTCAAATTTAACACTGGAGGCACCGAGAGAGCAATACAGAGTTACAAACAATTTCAAAGGAAGAGAAAGAGGGTATTTATTCCTCTACACTGCCTTTGTGTCTCCATCTCTCTCTTCTCACTTGTGAGAGGGATCCATTTCCAACTCTCCTCAGAAGTGCTCTAAGCTTTCTCTTTGCCTTAAATAAAATTTTTCTTTGCTGGATGGCGCCTGTGGCTCAAAGGGGTAGAGCGCCGGCCCCATATGCCAGAGGTGGTAGGTTCAAACCCAGCCCTGGCCAAAAAAAAAAAAAAAAAAAAAAATTTCTTTGCTAAATAAAATTCCTCTTTTACTATAGAAAGAGAGAGAGAGAGAGAGAGAGAGAGAGAGAGAAAGAAAGAAAGAAAGAAAGAAAGAAATTTAATACCGATACACTATCCAGGCCATATTCAAATTTCTCCAACTGTCCTTAAAAAACATCCTTCATGGCAAAAAAAAAAAAAAAAAATCCAGAATCCAACCAGGACCACAACATATTGACATATTGCTTGAATTGTCATGCCACTTTAATCTTTTAATTCAGAAAAACTTTCTAACTTTTTTTTTTTTTTTGAGACAGAGTCTCACTATGTCACCCTGAGTAGAGTGTCATGGCGTCACAGCTCACAGCAACCTCCAACTCTTGGGCTTAAGCAATTCTCTTGCCTCAGCCTCTCAAGTAGCTGGGACTATAGTCTTCCACCAGAATGCCAGCCTATTTTTTTGGCTGTAGTTGTCATTGTTGTTTGGCAGGCCTGGCTTGATTTGAACCCTCCAGCTCTGGTATATGTGACTGGCACTCTAGCCTCTGAGCTACAGGTACTGAGCCAAGTTTCTACCTTTTTTTTTATGACAATCATATTTTTGAAAAGTCTAGGATGGCATTTCTGCAGAATGTTCCATATTTTGGATTCACTAGATTGTTTTCTCATGATTGGATTTGTATTACACTTTTTTGGCAAAAATATCAATAGATGATGTGGTGTCTTTCTCAGTTTACCACCTTGGGAGGCACATGATATTAGTCTATTGGCCCATTGCATATTGGTCATTAATCATTTAATTAAGCTGATATCCACTGTATTTCTTTACTTTTGAAGATATCATTTTTCTTTTGTATTTAATTGGTAGTGGTAACTTGAAACTACTATTCTTTTTCTCTAGCAATCTTTACCCAATGATTTTAACATAAACTGATTTGGCACTTTTAAAGATTTTTTTCTTTTATCCTTAATGTCTACAATATGTTTGGGTATGGACTTATTTTTATTTATTGTGCTTATAGTTGGAATATATTTTTTTCTGAGAACTTGTGCCTTTCTTATATTTTAGAACATTCTCAGACGTCATCTCATCAAAAATTACTTCACCTTCCCTCTGTTGGCTTCTAGAAAGAAATCTGAAACTCAAATTGTTCTCCATATTAAAACTACCCTATAGTCCCAGCTACTCGGGAGGCTGAGGCAAGAGAATTGCCTAAGCCCAGGAGTTGGAGGGTGCTGTCAGCTATGTGATGCCACAGCACTCTACTGAGGGCAATAAAGTGAGACTCTGTCTCTACAAAAAAACCCAAAACTACTCTAAAATATTATTTTACATAATATTTTTAAAAATACTTGTTTATGTAATAAAAAGTCTTTGAGATACCTTCTGTGTGACTTGATTAGTAAGGTTTTCCAATTCACTAATTCTCTTTAACCAAGTTCAGCCTAGAGTCCATTGCTTTTTATTTTAACAACTATTTTTCTTTCTCTCTTTGTTGTGAGACAATCTCACTCTGCTGCTCCAGGCTAGAGAGCCTTGGTGTCAGCCTAGAACACAGCAATTTCCAACTCCTGCCTTGGCCTCCCAAATATCTGGGACTACAGGACCTGCCACAATGCCTGGTTCATTTTTTCTATTTTTAGTAGAGACAGGTTTTTGCTCTTTCTTAGGCTGTCCTGAGAAAGGGATCCTCCTGCCCTGTCTGCCCAGAGTGCTAGGAATCAGGTGTGCACTACTGCGGCCAGTCAACAACTATTTTTCTTAAGATTTCAAGTAGTTCACTTTTAATATCCATCCATTTAAAATAATTTCTACCCATTTCTGTTTTATAATTTCATCTTCTGTTGCTTTCGGATATATGTCTCACTCATTTCATTAAGCATTCCAGCATTCTAAGAGGCAAGAAGCAAAAGCCATTTCCAGATTGTTTTATAAAACTAGTTAAATCAGTAGTGAATTTATGATCCAATTGTTGATTTTTAAAACACCACATTTTTTCATATGTTAAGCTTTTTTTTTCTTTTGTATTTTAGCTGCTCTCATTTCCACATCTCTAGTCCTTTTTGGGTAGTTACCAGCAGGCTTTCTGGGCTTCAGGCAGCATTTAGTTTTTATCACCTACCCCAGCCTCTAATCTCCTTAAAAGAACAGAGGAATCCTGCCCTAGCTCTGGGCTTTAAGAAATAAGCCTGACTCTTGCACTTTTGCTCCCAATTTTTCTTTTACCCTGTAGGAACTCATCCTGGATGACACTGCTGCTCCTACATCTGGGGCTCTACAAAACCACTTCCAGTCTCAACATTTTCTTTACATTTTCCTTCCTTTTCTGGTACATTGAAATACTTATATTGTTAAGCCTGGGTATATCTTTTTATATTTATTTCTTTTTATAATCTATTGTTAAGAATATTTTAGATCATAAGGTAGTCAAATGAAAACACAAACTCTTCATCACTCCAAACTTTATGTTACCGAATTGGCTGTAGTTGATCAGAGCTCCTTCTACCAAGCTTTCTTTCTGTCATGTCATAATGGGTCAAAAGCACCAACAATTTCTCACATGCATAGTGATTGGGCCACTCCATTTTTTCGAGAGTAAATCTCTGTGTACATAATAAAGAAAAAATAAGATTTTGTTATCTTTTGGAGACATATAGCACTCTCAGGTGATACTACTTTTTCCTTTAGAATTAATATTAAAAAGTAGTATCAATTAGAATATTCTGAGAAACAATAATGAGCCTCTAAGGAGGAAGACTGCATGATGATTAAATGTGAGGGTTTTCAGTTTGAATGCCACTTGATATTTCCTAGCTGCTGGGTAAATTACCTAACCTCTTTTAGCCTCAGTTTTTCCATCTATAAAGTGGAAATAATATAACCCACCTCACAGATTATAAAACTTAAGTAAGATTACATATCGTGTGCTGGAGCCCATATAGCCTATGGCTAGGAGGAGTGAGAGTTATAAGAAATACCTGTATAGCTCAATAATAGAACACCTGGGTGGAAAGGGCGTAGAGAGGGATTTAGTTCTCCTAACAAGCACGAGAGCTCATGAGATGAGAGCAGTAGTGAATTGGCAGTCTCTATACCTGTGGTGTTAAGAAGCATGAGATCAGCCTTATATTAGGCTGGAAGAGAAGGCAGTCAGGGAGCATGCACATTCTACGGACCCACTTACTCTGATTCTGTCTCTTCTCCTGCTGCAGAACACCAGCCCCGTATCTCTCTACTGAAGATTACTAAGCTCTGCTAAAGACTAAGATCTATCTATTCTAAGAAGACTGCTTTCTTCTAAGACTCACACTCTCTCTTTCTCTCTCCAGCTAAAGTAGATAGCCCTCAGGCACCTAAGAGAAACTGAACATGAGCAAGGTAACTTAGCGGTCCACATCCAGAACCTAGTTAAGCTAGGCCTGAGACCTGGCCAGTCCTGGGTCTTGGCAAAAAGTGTCAGAAGTGACATGTGACAATCAAGTGTTAAATATAACAGTATATTTTAAGTGTGCAATAATGGTTGACTGTTATTACTTATATGGTTATTGGCAGGGATGAGTTATAAATAGCTATAATTTATTGAGCCACTCTGTACACCTAGCTACTGTAATTAGAGGTTAATATAAATAATCTCATTTAATCTTCATGGTGACTTCCATGAGATAAATAGTACTTCTATTTTGTGGAAAATACATATCCAGGGTCACACAATAAATGAAATACTGTCCAAATATAAATTTAGGTCACTGACTTCAAATCTCAATGCTATAGTAATATACGTGTACTTGACTCTGATACTTTCTCTTTATTAGCCCCTCTTCCTCCAACATATCTCTGGATATAATACATCTGTATATGATGATTAAGGTTTCTTTTAAAGAACAGCATAATTGTGTAGTTTGCCACATGTTATGCAATTATGGTCACTGTGTGGCAAATGAGAAAGGATTAGAAGTAAATACTGAAAAATAAACAATCAATAGTTGTGTGTTCTGATTTTTAAACATCCTCTCTGATCAACATGAATATCCCTTTCTACCTTTCTAATATCTAACTTCATACTACAAAGCAAGAATTTATTTTCAAATACCTGAAACAATAGTAAATCAGGTCTTTGGTACCTGATTACCTTCGATAATTTATCCTTGCTCAAAAGAAATTCTTGAATAACCTAGCAAGAAAAAAGAAAATAGGAATTGAGACTTCAGGACTTGTAAGAAAGTTTCTAAAATAAATACATGGTGGAGTTATTGGTTGTTACCTCCTGAAATGGGAATCCCTCATAACTGCAAGCTTTTCTGCAAATAAATCATGTACATGTTATTACTATAATCAAGTAATTTATACAGACTCTGAAATCATCTACTTCCATTTTAATAAGAAATGTCATGTATATACTATGTTACATAAGTATCAAGCTTCTTTTTGAGTAATACAGTAACTATATATTACTATGTCCCATGATAACTGAATTTTTGAACAGAATCAAGAAGAGGATTTTGTGAAACATGTGACTAATTTGGACATGTGGCAAAGTATTATTTGGAAATAATTTAACCAGAGGTGTATGTAAAGGTCATACCAGAAAAAAATGAGCCTTAAAAAAAGCTTACTTCTTAATATTGTTCTCTACTCCATTTAGTTGCCTTTCATGTTCTGTAAGGTGCCACTCACAAGGACAGCAGTATTCATAATCATGTGGTTCACAGTATCTATCACTATTACATAATGTGCATCCGTTACGTTCGTGATCCTTAGGCGAACCTTTATGGAGACACACAAAAAGTATGATTTTTATTGCTCTTTAGAATTTTCTATGTACTTTTTTTTGCCTGTATCCAAATTTTGAAGAATTCACATTGCCTAGCACAGTACCCTAGCATATATGTAGAAGAGTTTCCACACATTTAGATTGAATAGAATAACTGATACCATAGGCATTCTTAGAATAGAGTAGGTCGTGAGTTATTCCTATCATATGACACTATTTTTTTTTTTTTTTTGCAGTTTTTGGCTGGGGCTGGGTTTGAATCCGCCACCTCTGGCATATGGGGCTGGTACTCTACTCCTTTGAGCTACAGGCAATGCCCCATATGACACTTGTACAAAGAATTACTCTTCCATCTGACAGTGTTAATTTGTAACTCAAAAAAATACATTAACAATAATCAACAATAGAACTTTCTGGCTTAAGTGAAGAGTACATGCAAGAAAAGTAGGATGTAATTATTAGCAAGAAAGATTATTCACTTAATAAATAATTCCAATAGAATTTTTTTTAAATGAGCATATATTAAAAAAATGTAGCAGTTAGTTACCTCTGCCAGTCTAGTTCTCAGTTATGTATATAATTATTTTTAAACTATGTTTGGAACATAAAATTATAACTGCAGCATGTGTGGGAACCTAATTCCCTTTAGAAGGAAAGTGTGATTATCTTCAACATTGTTTTGAAAATATGAAAGAGCATTCACACTTGATATAACTTAAAGTTGTCAATTTTAAGGTACCAAAAAACTACAGAATGACATCTTGTTTATAAAATCATTTTCTTCCATGATTTCATCTATAATTTGGTAGTATTAAAAAAAAATATACTAAGAAAAATCAGTAAAGCAAAATTTCTCTTAAAAGATAAGCTAACATGATATTCTAATCTTTTATCCCAAGAACAGATTAGAATATCATGATCCAGTGTATGTTCAGCCATATCTTTTCTTATCAAGTCTAATGAAGAAGATCCAAGCTGTTTTTGATAACAGTGAACACATAGTAGAATTAGTTTTAATTAAGTCATTATCTTCACATGCAATAAAAATGTATTACAAGACAATGATCAATCGTTTAAGCATATAAATATAAATCACTGATACAAAAACAAATAGTTTCAGATCTACTTTCCCTGAAGACTTACCAGTATTCCATATACACACATAGGTACCTGCTATATTGAGTATTTACTATGTGTATATTACATACCACCTGACTCCAAGCAATTCCCAGTCTAGTGAGGAAGATAATGTGAAACCCTTCAAGGTGCTATTAGTGTAGGTATGGAAAAAGAGCTATGAGAACTAGAACAACACATATACACATTTTAATAAAGAAAAAATCTTGTATTGAAATTGCAATACTCAAATCACATTTGACTTCTGCAATTAGAAGAGATACAAGATACAATATACAAGCGAACAAATGTTATCAGCATATATAGAGTATTACAAGGCATTTTTTGATACCCTCTAACATATTTCAAATTGATTTATGTAGTAAACAGATGATAATTATATTACATTATTACATTCAATAAACATTTATTGAGTACCTATATTTATTATGTACAACACAATACCTGCCTCCAAGCAATTCCCAGTCTAGTGAGGAAGATAACATGAAATCCTTCAAGGTGCTATTAATGTAGATATGGAAAAAGGGCTATGAGAACTAGAACAAAAAACATGGGTGTCGGATATTGATATTCTAGAAATACAATTCCCTGTGTCTGCTTACCTGGATGGGAACACACAGAGCAATGAGCAGGTTTTTTAGCAACCAGTGGTTGTTGGTTATAGTAGTAAGAGGTTTCCTTCCATTGATTAAACCTTAATAGAAAATGGTTTAAATAAAAAAAAATAATGTCACAAAAATGCCCTGATCTCAAATGTCAGTCTATTCTTTTTCCTTTTATCTGCCTAATTATTTTCCCTTTGGTTAGACAAAGTTGCTGGCCTCGTCTAGGAAAAACCCTCAGTCACAAGTTTAAATGTGGCCCCAAGGATAGCAGAACTGCAAGACAGAAAACAGAATGTGTATCTACAATGTATATTTCTATATAAATGTATACACAATGGGTACCAAAAAATGCATATAAATTTTAAGAAAGGAAAAGCCTGTATTAAAATTGTAATACTCCATATATACTGATAAAAGATGAAGATAAGTCACATTTGACCTCTTAATAATTATACAAGTCAAGTGTGACTTCAGTATTATAATTTTAATACAGCTTTTTCTTTCTTAAAATGTGTATACATTTTTTTGGTACCCTCTGTGTATTTATTTAGTTTTCTTAAAAAGGAGAATCTTGTTAGTCAGCAACATGTGAGTAGAATCATTTGTAAACGTCTGTTTTTGATTTCATTGTGTCAGTATAAAACAAACAGAATTCTGAACATGAACATTTCTGGGTATCAAAAGTAAGGGTGGGCCTGGTGCAGTGGGTCACAGCTGTAATCCTAGCACTGTGGAAAGCTGAGGTGGGTAGATTGCTTATGCTCAGGAGTTCAAAACCAGCCTAAGCAAGAAACCTTGTCTCTACTAAAAATAGGAAAAATTAGCTGAGTATTGTGGTGGGTGCCTATAGCCCCAGCTACTCGGAAGGCTGAGGCAAGAGGACTGCTCAAATTCACGACTTGAGGTTTCTGTCAGCTATGATACCACAGCACTCTACCCGCTATCCAGTCTCAAAAAAAAAAAAAAGAAAAAAACAAAAAAGAAGAATGGTGAAGAGCTGAAGAGCAATATGAAAAATAAAACTAAATAAAACATTAATCTTCATTTGAAATGATTTCTTAAATCTCTTATGCAGATAGGAAAATACCATTACCTATTTAATAAAAGATTTTAAGAGAAATGTATATTTACTGTTACGATATCTACTAAGTAAAACTTAATTTCATTTTGGCTAACATTTCGGGTTAAAGTAAAAAGCACCAACAGCATAGTTAGGTATTAATTGTAAATGTTCTGACTTATGTTCCTCTTTTAAAGAGGTCAAAGTTTTAATAAAAAGCTAAATTCTCTCCTTAGTTCATTGTTGTAGTATCTGGGTCTTTGGGAATTTCTAACTTACCTAATACAAACACTAAGTACAAGCTTGCTAAAAACTAGCATTAATTGCTACTGGATAAACAATAAATAGAAATTTAAAAATTAAAAGTGCCTAGGAGAAAAGAGTCAGTGTAGATCAATAAAGATTAGAATAAAAGATAATTACAAAACATACAATTTCATTATTTCTTTATTTTAGACAGGTGTCTCCGACCTGCAGTCTGTGGATGCCAGGCTGATTTTGTGAGCACTTTTTTTTTGCTTATCTGTGATGTCATTTATTACCAAAAAGTATGCATGAATCTTTTTTTTTGCTAATCAGTTTTCTTTAATGTTTGTGTATTTAACGTCTGGTCCAAGGCAACTTTTATTCTTCCACTATATGTACTCTTTTTCACAATTCCCAAATGATTCCTTTACTCATGCCTAAGTATACCTTTTCTTTCCTGCTTTGGCACAGTAATCACTGATGTCAATAATGGATTTATTGAAGTCTTAGATTTATCAATAGCTTTACAACTGAAAGAGAAACATTCCAGGAAAGAGTAAGGTGATTCAAAATACTTCTTATGGTCATTGCTTTTTCATTTCTACCTCTTAATATTTCTTTTTCAGGCATTTGCCAACTCAAACCTATTGGAGGCCAACCGTTTTACATTTTCCAGTATCCTACTCCCTTATTAATTTTACATCTTGTCATCATTAATGCTAATTTTCATAAAGCATTGCTTTCATCAAGTAAATATAATTCACACACTTAAAAACAGTAAATAATATGGTTTATAAACTTCAATACCATCTGTATCTTGTTTTAAATCCTCAAATTGTAGGGTCTAAATGAATTCAGAGTTAATGTTTTACTAAATGTGTTGCTACAGAACAAAGGACAGTGAAGTAAATGAAATTTCGATCACATGTTGCTTATTATTTAATATTTGTGACATGCCACAGACATTTCTTTTATGGAAAATAAAGTATAATATCGAAGTAGTAAATGCAAAATTATTTCAATGTCATGTTTAACTTTACCTGGTGGCAAAACAGTCTAAAATAGCCACAAGTAAAATGCCCATTTTATAAATAAATGTACTGACATCAAACTAATTGTGTTTCATAAGCTTATATTACAATATATTCTAAAAAATACATATAATATATGTAGTATGACTTAGAACATATAGTCTCATCTTTTCTTTGGAAAACTTCAAAACAAATAAAAATAAATTATTTTAAAGGAAAATACAGTTTAAAAATATTAAAGCCCTTTTTGGGAAAACATATCCTTTTTTGTAATATTCACTATTAAATTCACTAAGAATAAAAGTCCAGTGTCACAAGCAAAGTAATTTTTAGTTACCTCTGAAGTAAACTTTGCCCTTTCAAAATCTGTATAAGTTTTAATGCTTGTTCTTTTCCAACTCCAGGGACTCCCTTTTAGAAAATGGGAAAAAGATTTCAAATGTTAATCACTAGGAATAGTTAAAAATGTAATGCATTAATTCAATGGGAAATTGTGTAGCTGAAAGCAAGAATGAGTAGAAAGAACTCTAAGTATTGATAAGATGTACGGGATACATTGCTATGTGTAAAACAAAGATTGCACAATGGCATTGATCTGGATTTGTAAATTAAACAACAATTACATCATCAGTCTATGTAAACAAAATATTCAGAGGGTTGTGTGCCAAACCACTGACAGTATTTATTTTAGGGAAAGCAGGGACATAATTTTAGAGGCCTTTCACTATGTTAATTATTTTGATAATATTTTAATTTGACATAACTGTTATGTTTGTAAACCATGAAGAAAGCAAGTTCACTTAATTATATGAACATTTAATAGTCAAAGTCCTAGACATCAAAAGAAAACAAAGGAGGGTTCCAAGTTAACCCTTGATGTTCAAAAGTTAAACAAGTTTGAATTTCCACCACACCAAAATTAGAGCTTAAACACACACAGATGTCTAATTTCTAGTTTTGGCACGCAAGTTGTTAGATATGTTGAATGTCATTCTTCCTGTATTAGCATTGGGTGTATCTTTAATTTTTTGAAGAAAAACTATGTTAGTACATAGTCTTAAAAATCTTTTAAGTAAGGACAATATAAGTAGATGCCAGTTTTTGTTACAAAAGATACAAAAGTTCAAAATAAGTAAGACTGATATACAATATAAACCCCATTGTAGTAAAAGCTGGATTCTATGAGTTCAAGTTAGCAAATTTTTTCTTACATTCAACATTGGGTTGTTGCTAGATTTTAATCAAGACATAACTACGTGTGGGAAGTGTGAATCTTCTATTTCAGAGGGAGAATTACAAAGAAATAATGATTTGTGGTATTTAAAGAATTTCTTTCTTCCTGCTTTTTTTATCAGTTTAAAAATAATTGCTTATTTTCCTATTAAGGCCACTGATGATATAAATGATTTTACTATCCTGCTTTATTTTTCTTTCTCCTAAGTTTGGGTGAAAAAGAAATTATATGCCATTTTCCTTTATACTTTTCTTGGAAATAGAGGTAAAATGAAGGATTTGCAAGGATACAGAGACGATCAGTGGGAACATAATTATGAGACTAGATAATAAGACCTTCAACACCAGCCATTTTATATTTTTAAACATCATATTTGAGGAAATGGGAATTCTTAATTCATCAGTCACCTATGATATCTATTTGTTATATTGCACTAGATTATGCATCCTAAGATACAAATTTAATGTTTTCATGAATAAAACCTAATTCAATGATTCCATTCATGGAAGGATGAACAGCTTACCCCCATAATCATGTTGCTTAGCAACAGTAATAACATTAAGCATGTGTACATCTGGAAAGCTATGATTGATATTGAAAACTGAAAAACAGACAAAATAGTGATAGAAATTAACTTTCCATGATATAAGAAAAGAATAATTTCTACATTTCTTTAAAAAGGGTAGTCGAACTTGAATGTAAATCTCTTAATCTATAGTAATGGTTTACGGACATTAAAGCTCTGGTATTATTCTACTCATGTTTATAACATTCAGTGCCACAAGTCAGCCTTTCAATGCCATCTGAAATACTGACTATTTTAGTCACTAAATAACTTATGCCTAAAACTATATTTTAAATTAGATTCTTAATCATACAACCATATTATATTCATATTTATGCAACATATATGGTACCAAAAAGACATTATGAATCATAAATTGATATGACAATTTTGGCTTGCCTTCGGGAGATAATCACAGCCAAGAAGTATTGCTAGTCCAACCAGAGCATCTCTATCCAAACCTAGTTTACTCTTGACAGAGGACATTGTATAACAGTCAACATGTGGATCCTAAAGAAAGCACAGATTGAGTTTAATCTCCAAAAGTAAATATTTATATATTAAACAACATTATAAAACACAATCTATCAAAGTTATCTTTAAGGATTTAATTACTCACCTGGCAGGGTGGCTCACACCAGTAATCCCAGTACTCTGGGAGCTGTGCGCAGTGGTAGTGTCCCTCAAAGCTGTTTTTACTGTGGCAGAAGAGCCACTAGCTCCTTCACCAGGTACCAGTAGGCCAACTTTGCTCTCAGAAACATTTTGGCCGAGTGAGATGAGTCACATGTGTAATCCTAGCACTCTGGGAGGTCGAGGCAGGTGGATTGCCTGAACAAGACCCCAGACAATTTTTTATTTTCTAAAAATAGAAAACCTATCCAGGTCTACTGGTTGGTGCCTGTAGTCCCAGCTACTCAGAAGGCTCAGGGCAAGAGGCTGAGTCCAAGAATTTGAGGTTGCTGTGAGCTATGATGCCATAGCACTCTATGCAGGGCAACAGAGTAAGACTCTGTCTTTAAAAAAAACTGCATAATTAATTATTCATAAAAATTTAAATTGGAAAATTATCCTGATCATCAGAATTGTCATAGAATCTGATATTTCAATATATGGAAATAAAGTCATAGTTTCAAAAATGGCTTAAAAAATAAATTATAAATACCAATTTTCTCCATTTTATTATTTTGGTACCTAAAAAATAGCTTATTTCCTTCTTACAAAATTAAACATTATAAATATATATTATAGAAAGTAAACATTCCCTATACTTGCACTCCCTAAAGTTAACTTTTTTTTTTTTTTTTGAGATACAGCCTCAAGCTGTCACCTTGGGTAGAGTGCAGTGGCAAACACAGCTCACAGTAAGCTCTAACTTCTGGGCTTAAGCGATTCTCTTGCCTCAGCCTCCCAAGTATCTGGGACTATAGGCACCTGCCACAATACCCAGCTATTTTTTGGTTACAGTTGTCGATGTTGTTTGGCAGGCCCGAGCTGGATTTAAACCCACCAGTTCTGATGTATCTGGTTGGTGCCTTAGCGCTTGAGCTACAGGCACTGAGTCCCTAAAGTTAACTATCATTAATAACTTAGACTATATACTTCAAAAAATCTAATTTTTCTTGACACTATATACTAATACTTATTAACTATCTTTTTAAAGTAGGATTACATAAACATACTCTTTTGCAACATTTTCTTCCATTAATGTCTCGATATCTTTTATACCAATAATATATGCTCTTTTTAATGCTCTTTTTAGTATTAATACATCATATGGACCTTGGGGCAGTTTCTCAGTGGGGGCATTAGCATTTTGGGGGAGAGAACAGAATTTGCAGGAAGTTTAGCTTGCTTGTCCTTGATCCACCAAATGTCTATAGTCTCCCTTGCCCAACCTTGTACTGTTACAACCAAAATATGTCCCCTGGCAGTACCACCCTGGCTGAGAACCATGACTATAAAGTATTTAACTATTTCCCTGTCAATGAGCATCTAGATTGTTTGCCAAATTTCTTTAATGATTAATAATGCCACATGGAACACCTTTGTATATTGTTGCTTGTATATGTGGAAGCATTTCTAAGAAGTACTAAAAACTAGAAATTCTGGGTCAAAGCAATACATTTCACATACAACCTTATGATATATTATTGAAACTTATTTATAATTAAGTTATGTGATACAAACAAGTCAAGTCCTTAGGAGATAAATTTATGTTTTTAAAGAGAATGAACTATTGGCATTGATTTGTGGCAATGATTTGTTAATAACAGTAAATATTTTATTTAGTAATTACTATGTGCCAGGTATTACAGTAAGCATTTTATATATGCTATTTTATTTAATCAATCCTTTTAAAAAGGTAAACAAATTTTGTAAACAAATGCTGAAAAAGAGAAAGAAAAAAATTACCTTTGTATTCATAGTGAAATTTTTGTAAACAGTCTGGGCACCATACAGGAAGGCATCTCCATCGTTGGTGAGGCAGCCATCTACGTGACCACCAGCATTGAGGTGAGCACACATAGCTTCAGCTTCCCCAGCAGCTTGAACCCAAAGGATTCCTAAACAGTCTAGCATCTCGAGGCACTGAAAACACGAAATAGATGTAAGAAGTTAAGCAATGTTTTTATTGCTAATTTCAGTGTTTAACTTACTTCTATATTACAGATATTAATAGTAGCTATGTAGGTGTTTTAAAAATTAGAGTAGAACCTCTATAGTTGATGACCCAAGGGACTGTAACAATCTGGTCAACATAAAGAGGTTGCCACCATAAGGAACTAGGCCTGCTGTACTGATATGTACATGTGGTCTATGCAAATTAGGTCAATTTAAGGAAGTGGCCAACCATGGAGGTGCTCCTCTATATTTAAGAGATATTCAGAAATTTGAACCCTGAATACTTGATGTCATTAAAGAATGACTGCTAAAGTTTTAGGTGTGATAAAAATTACAACATGGTTATGTTTCTTTTTAAGAGTCATCTTTTAGAATGGTACTGAAATACTGAGAGTAATATAATATTATGTTTGGGATTTACTTCAAAATAATGTGGCAAAAGGGAAGTAGGTAAGGATGTAGATGAAACAAGATGAACCAAGAATTGATAACTATTTAAGATTGAAGGTAGGTTACTTTTGTATTCATTTAAAATTTTCTGTAATAAAGAGTTACATTTTTAATATCAACTATAAATTAGTTCAAATTTGTTTTTCATTGTTTTGTTCAATGCTATCATCTTTAGATTCTGGAAGTATCTTTAAATAATAATTAATCACATTAAGATTTATATCTGGAGAGCTATAAAATTTTTTTCACATGACAGCCCAACACGAATGCTTCTCAAAAAGATGCTATTACACAGTTTTGGCTTGAGTAGAGTTTTCTTCTTTTTCTCACCTTGTCTTCCCCACAATGAAACTCTCCTACTGCAGGAAATCACATAGGGGGCAGTTGTTGGTATCCTCCTAGGAAACCGAATGTCTGTGCAGGATGATTATATCTTTTTTTTTTTTTTTTTT
>CAUYON010034385.1:0-24222 GCA_963573935.1 Arctocebus calabarensis
TTGTGGCGGGTGCCTATAGTCCCAGCTACTTGGGAGGCTGAGGCAAGAGACTCTCTTGAGCCCAGGAATTGGAGGTTGCTGTCAGCTTTGATGCCACAGCACTCTATCCAGGGTGACAGCTTGAGGCTCTGTCTCAAAAAAAAAAAAAATTGTTAAAAAAAAAAAACTGAGAAAACAAATTACTTCACTTAATAAATACTATCTGATCAATAAAACTATTCAAAATATGGACTCCAAAGGGCAAAAATTATTTTTAATTTTAATAAAATCTTGGCATGACTATGACATTAACTGGTATGAACATATATGAACATATATGAACTTAAACAATCTACTGTGCAACATAATTAATGTGCCTTTCAATTTTCTCTTATTATTATAAACAAATTAATGTACATTCTCCTTGTCTAAAGAGCTCTTCTTCCTCTGGGCTTTCCGGGATAAGTGGATTTACAAATGCCGGCCTAAAGAGAAGAGAAGAAAAGAATACAGTTTAAGTTAAGATGTGCCATTATCTAAAAAACTTGAAAATGAACAATTGCCTGCTAGTTTTAAAGTCTTCTGCTGTTCATTTTGGGTAAGGCTTACTGCCTACCTTACACATGAACACAGGAACAATTTGAGTCTTCTGGTTACAGACTTACCTATACACCAAAAAGTTCACATTATAAAGAGGATACCGCCACTTGCCACATGTTTAACCTGCCACATGTTCTAACCATGAGGAAACAGTCAAATTCAGGTTGCAGAACATTCTACAAGACAATTTCCTTGGACTCTTCAAAAATGTTAGTGTCTTAGGCCAGGTGAGGTAGCTCATGCCTGTAATCCTAGCACTCGGGGAGGTTGAAGTGGGAGGATCCTTTACGCTCAGGAGTTCGACACCACCCTGAGCAAGAGTCAGACCCCGTCTCTCCTAAAAATAGAAAAACTATCCAGGCATTGTGGTGGGTACCTGTAGACCGAACTACCTGGGAGGCTGAGGCAACAGGATCACTTGAGCCCAAGAGTTTGAGGTTGCTGTGAGCTATGATGCCAGGGGACTCTACCCAAGGCAACAGAATGAGATTCTATCTCAAAAACAAATATTAATGTCTTAAAAGACAGTGAATGTGTATATTTATAGACTCCTAAGTGAAATTTCTACAAACGAGATTTCTCATAGGCTGCTAAACTCCATCTTGTACAAAGATCAAGCTTGTAACATTCCCTCCTGCCCCGCCCCTATAATGAGATACTTTCAGTTTAGATGCCGTGGGTATAACTGTTGTTAGGAACCAAGAATTCAATTTTTTTTTTTTTGAGACAGAGACTCAAGCCGTCACCCTGGGTAGAGTATGGTTTCACAGCTCACAGCAACCTCTAACTCCTGGGCTTAAATGATTCTCTTGCCTCAGCCTCCCAAGTAGCTGGGACTACAGGGGCCTGCCCCAACACCCAGCTATTTTTTGGTTGTAGTTGTCATTTTGGTGGCCCAGGCTGGATTCAAATCCTCCAGCTCTGGTGTATGTGGCTGGTGCCTTAGCTGCTTGACCTACAGGCACGAAGCCCAAGAATTCAAATTAACATAAAAAGAATAAAGTCAAATAAGTTAAAGTCTGTATGGTCAAATCTGTCTTGAATGACCATATAAATGACCATATAAACTCATGGGTCTTTTTATTTTTTTAACATACATCCTAGCTCTGTCCCCTCAAAAGACCTAGAAACAATGACAAACTTATAACAATGCACCATTCCAGTGCCCAGATTTGGGGGTCTAAATATCAGTTCCCAGGGAAAGGAACTATAAGACTCCTTGGAGAAATGGCAGATTCCAAGCCCAGGGTAGGAAATGTATAAGATAAGCCCAAGTTACATCATGTTGCATCAGAGAGAGAGAAGGTATCAAAGAATAACAGAGATGAGTAGAAATGCCACAGGAGCCAGCTTAGAGGTGTCCCCACCGACTAAAGAAGACATGCCTTGAGTATCAGGAAGAACAATGATTATAATTTACTGAAATACATGTAATATATACATTCTTGGTGCCATGACTCAGATATGAACATGAAATACATTAAAATCAATCATCTATTCACAATAATAACCTTTCTAAAAAGAAAAAGAAAAGTGGGAAAACCATGTCATTGGTAGCTAGTGAACCAACTCGTTACTCTGAAAACATGTAAATAGGCCAGGCATGGTGGCTCACACCTGTAATCCTAGTACTCTGAGAGGCCGAGGCAGGTGGATTACCTGAGCTCAAGAGTTTGAGCTCAGCCTGAGCAAGAGTGAGACCCAATCTCTACTAAAAATAGAAAAACTAGGTGGGTATAGTAGCAGGAGCCTGTAGTCCCAGCTACTCAGGAGGCTGAGGCAAAAGGATTGCTTGAGTCCAAGAATTTAAGGTTGCTGAGCTATGATACCATGGCATTCTACCCAGGGTGACTGAGTGAGATGCTGTCTCAAAAAAAAGGAAAAAACAGATGTAAGACACTGCATAACTCTGTGAATATATTAAAAGCCATTATATTGTACACTTCATTGGGTGAATTTTATGGTATGTGAATTATATCTCAATAAAACTGTTAGCAAAAAATAAGACTTAAGAGACATAAAAATCAAATGTAATATGTGGCTCTTATTTGGGGCTTTTTGGTTTATTTGCTTGGTTAGGTTTTTGGTTTTGTTTGGGTTTTTTTTTTTTTTTTTTTGAGACAGAGTCTCACTTTGTTACCCTTGGTAGAGTGTCGTAGAGTCATAGCTCACAGCAACCTCAAACTCCTGGGCTCAAGCAATCCTCTTGCCTCAGCCTTCCAAGTAGCTGGGACTACAGGCACCCTCCACAATACCCGACTAGTTGGGTTTGTTTTTTTTTTTTTGAGACAGAGTCTCACTATGTCGCCCGCAGTAGAGTGCTATGGCATCACAGCTTGCAGCAACCTCCAAATCCTAGGCTTAAGTGATTCTCTTGCCTCAGCCTCCCAAGTAGCTGGGACTTCAGGCACCCACCACAACTCCTGGCTATTTTTTGGTTATAGTTGTCATTATTGTTTGGCGGGCCCGAGCTGGATTCAAACTCACCAGTTCTGGTGTATGTGGCTGGTGCCTTAGCCACTTGAGCTACAGGCACTGAGCCATGGCTAGTTTTAGAGACGGGGTCTCACTCTTGCTCAGGCTCACCTCAAACTCCTGAGAGCAGGTATCAACCTTAGCCTCCCAGAATGCTAGGATTACAGGCATAAGCCACTGCGCCCAGCCTGGTTAGGTGTTTGTTTTTGAAATTGGGTCTTGCTCTGTTGCCAGAGATGGAATGCAATAGTGTCCTCATAACTTACAGCAACCTCAAACTCCTGGGCTCAAGCAATCTTAACACCTCAGCCTCAGCTTCCTGAGTTGCGGGGCTATAGGCACCTGCCACCATACCCAGCTAATTTTTTAATTTTTTGTAGAGGCAGAGTCTCACAATGTTGCTCAGGCTGGTCTTGAATTCCTAGCCTCAAGCAATCCTCCTGCCTCAGCCTCCCAAAGTGTCAGCACTATAGGCCTAGGCCACTGCACCTGGCCAATGTGTACCTTATTTGGATCCTGATTTAAACAAATCATTCAAAATATATTTGGGGAAAATCAGACATGAATTTAACATTAGAATATGTTAAGAACTTATCTTTTAGGTATAACAGTAATGTAGTTATTTAAGAGAATATCTTCATTTTTAAAAAGATGCCTACGTTAAAGTATTTAAGCATAAAATGTCATTATGCATGGGATTTTCTTTAAGATATTATAAATTTCTTTTTTTTTTTTTTTTTTTGAGACAGAATCTCAAGCTGTCACCCTGGGTAGAGTACGATGGAGTCACAGCTCATAGTAACCTCAACTCTTGAGCTTAAGCAGTTCTCTTGCCTCAGCCTCCCAAGTAGCTGGGACTACAGGTGCCCACCACAAAGCCCAGCTATTTTTGTTGTTGTTATTGCAGTTGTCATTGTTGTTTTAGCTGGCCCAGGCTGGTTCAAACCTGCCAGCCTTGGTGTATGTGGCTGGTGCGGTAACTACTGTGCTGTGGGTGCCAAGCCAAGATATTATAAATTTTCTTTCAAGAAAAAAAAAACAAAAACAGATGAAACAAAAAAAATGGCAAAAATGTTAAGTCCAGGCTCAGCGCCTGTGGCTCAACGGGCTAAGGCGCCAGCCACGTACACCTGAGCTGGAGGGTTCGAATCCAGCCTGGGCCTGCCAAAACAACAATGACGGCTGCAACCAAAAAATGGCCAGGCATTGTGGCGGGCGCCTGTAGTCCCAGCTACTTGGGAGGCAGAGGCAAGAGACTCGCTTGAGCCCAGGAATTGGAGGTTGCTGTGAGCTGTGATGCCACAACACTCTATCCAGGGTGAAAGCTTGAGGCCTGTGGCTCATTGAGTAGAGTGCCGGACCCATATGCCAAAGGTGACGGGTTCAGGCCCTGCCTCGGCAGATAGCTGGGCATTGTGGCGGGTGCCTGCGGTCCCAGCTACTCCGGAGACCGACGCAAGAGAATCGCCTAAGCCCAGGAGTTGGAGGTTGCTATGAGCTATGAGACAGAAAAGGATAGAAAGGAAGATATAGGAAGAAAGAAAATGTATGTGCACAATACAATTATCTCTGTATGCAAAACGACATGATCACCTACACCCACAAAAAAAAATAAAAACTTTAAAAAAAAAATGTTAAGTCCAGGTGACAAGTACATAAACATTATAATCTCTCCAGTATTACATACTTTGGAAATTCTTCAAAATAAAGAATACAAAAAAACAGCAATTACCCTTTATTTTCAGAATCACGAGCCACCATTACAAACGTTGCATCCAAAACAGGACAAAATTCATCATCATGCAACTAAAGAACAAAGAAAAGAAAATGCCAGATATGAGAAATGCATTCATTCACTGGAAAGACCTACTGCAATTTGAACAAGCAGCATGCATGCTTTGAAAAAGTCTGAAATTGGAAAAAGGGGAGAAGTACACTCATTAACCAACATCTGCTGAGGGCCTACCCTGAGCCAGGTACAGCACTAGGTTCTGGGAATGGCAGGATGACCAAGGAGCCTGTGGTCTAGCCGAGGAGTAAGATACCTCAAAACCCAAACAGTGCACTGTGCCAGATGTGCTGGGACAGGCAAGGGTCACAGAGGGCATCATCAGCATTTAACTTGCCCATATCCTACAGAACCCAGGCTTCCTTCAGGGCCAGCTGGTCCTCCGAATGGCATGCCTACCCAAATGGATCACCTGCTGTGCTCACAGACACTAATATTTTCAGGGAAATGTAACATGCCAACATTACCAGCACATGTTTATGCCTCCTTAGCTGAACACAGGAACTCTCAGGAAGGGATAAAATCAGAAATGATTCTATGGATCAAGTTAAACATAGGTTGAATATCTCTAATCTAAAAATCCAAAATTTTTTTTGTTTGTTTTTTCAAAATCTGGAATTTTTTGATTGCCCTGATATTCAAAAATTTTTGGATTAAGAATGCTGAATCAGGGCAGCGCCTGTGGCTTAGTGGGTAGGGCACCAGCCACATATACTGAGGGTGGCGGGTTCAAACCTGGTCCTGGCCAAACTGCAAAAAAAAAATAGCTTGGCATTCTGGCAGGCACCTGTAGTCCCAGTTACTGGGAGGCTGAGGCAAGAGAATTGCCTAAGCCCAGGAGCTGGAGATTGCTGTGAGCTGTGACGCTACAGCACTCTACCAAGGGCGATAAAATAAGACTCTATCTCTAAAAAAAAAAAAAAAGAAAGAAAGAAAAGGAATGCTGAATCAGTAAATATGATGCAAGTATTCTGAAATCAGAAACACTTCCCATCCCGAGCATTTTGGATAAGAGACACTCAACCTGTATTTACCATACACAGGTGTCTAAACTTTTAAGGTGTTTCTTTCTCCCCTAGAAGTTTATATTTCCAGGAACATGATATCATGATATCGTAAAGTAGTGGCAGAAGTATTTACAACCTGAGGGCATATTCAGTTCCCTCCTCAACAGATGATACAAGGCTGATCACGACCTGTTCAGCCCTTACTGCCTTCCCCCTCAACTGTGGAGACAGTCTCATCAATCTCATGCCACTTATCTATTCAAACCTTTCACTAGTTCTGCCTTTCTTCCTGTTAGCATGGCGTATAAATCCCTCCACGACAGAGCCCAGGATTTCTCTCCAGTTGTCCAGCAAATATTGCCCTCATACCTGCACCTTTTTCTCTAGCCACAGCTAACAGCCTGGGATGTAGCAGGCTGTTGATCGCCTCTCTTCAGTGCCTTGGCCTAATGCCCTCCTCAGCAACCTTACTCTTTTTTGCTGTTGTTGTTGCTTTGCAGTTTTGGCTGGGGCTGGGTTCGAACCTGCCACCCCTGGTATATGGGCCGGTGCCCTAATCCTTGAGCCACAGGCGCCACCTCCAGCAGCCTTACTCTTTAAGATTCTCCTCCCCTCCCCTGACCGATCCCTATTTCCCAGGCCAAGTTCATCATTCCTTCCTTCATTCAGGTACCTTAATGGAAAAAAAAATCCTCCCTTGACAGTAGTTCTCAATGTATTAATAAGAGAGGTAAATACCACTCATGTAGGAAGTATGTGGAAAAGTATGGGGCGGTTTTGTTTGTCACATGACTTGAGGCACAGTGAGGGGGGTGGAACCTCACTATGCAGGGAACAGGCCAGCCGAACAAAGAATTTTCCCACAAAATATCAATAGTATCTGTGTTGAGAAATACCATACAATAACATGCTATGTCATAATCATTTATGTACGTGGCTGTCTCTCTGCCTCACCATGAGCTCCCTAAACACAAAGACCATTTTCTTCACATTTGTATCCCAGAACTTAGCATGAAGACTGGCAGATAGCAGATACCTGATCAATATTTATCAATGAACAAATGAGATGGGTAATTCTTGAACACTACTAGAACACAAACTCCAAGAGAATGGAACTTAGTTTTGCTTACCACCATAGGCCTACCACAGAATAGGTGCTCAATAAATAACTGGTACATGAATGTTAAATGAATGGATGTCAGGAAGTAGGCTCGGTGATTTAAACCCAGGTCCTGTTAAGGAACACACAGTCTAGTGGAAGAGAAAAGATATGTTCATATAAAGCTCTGGAGGACAAAGAGTAGTAGGTACCAGGAGAGAGGATCAGAGACACAGTACCAAGGAAGGAATCCTGGGGAAGGAACGGGTGCTACAAGAATCAGGGAAGTGGTCGGGCAGGAATTAACCCTGAAGCAGAGGGGGAAGGAATGAAAATACACAAAAACAGACCCCAAGGAATTTCAGGCAAAGGAAGCATAACAATGATATTCACTCTATGACAGGTTGAGTATCCCTCTCCATAATGCTTGTGACAGTGTTTTCAGATTTCAGATTTTTTTGGATCCGGGAATATGTCTGTTAAATCTTTACCAGTTGAACATCCTAAGCCTGAAAATCCCAAATCCAAAATGTTCCAATGAGCATTTCCTCTTGAGCTTCAGGTCAGTGCTCAAAAAGTCTTAGATTTGCCGGGCTCACACCCATAATCACAGCACTGCAGGCAGCTGAGGCAGGAGAATTGCTTGAGCTCAGGAGTTTGAGGCTTGTCTGAGTGAGAGTGAGACCGTGATTCATGAAAAAAAATTGAAAAACCCAGCCAAGGCAAGCACCTGTAATCCCAGTGGCTTCAGAGACTGAGGCAGCAGGATGCCCATAGCCTGAGTCTGAGGTTACAGTGAGCTATGACGCCACTGCACTCTGCTCAGAGCATAGGGTAGAACTCTTGTCTTGACAAAATAAAAAAGTCTCAGATTTTGGAGCACTTCTAGAATTTTTTTTTTTTTTTTGAGACAGAACCTCAAGCTATCACCCTGGGTACAGTGCCATAGTGTCACAGCTCACAGCAACCTCCAAGTCCTGGGCTTAAGAGATTCTCTTGCCTCAGCCTCCCAAGTAGCTGGGACTATAGGTGCCTGCCACAACGCCCGGCTATTTTTTGGTTGTAGTTGTCATTGTTTGGCAGGCCCAGGCTGGATTTGAACTCGCCAGCTCTAGTGTATGTGGTTAGAGCCTTAGCCGCTTGAGCTACAAGTGCCACCAGCACTTCAGATTTTATACTTTCATTACTCAACTTTTATTTAAATTAGCTTATTATAATAAATAATTACTAGTGCCAAGCACTGGGAATGCCAGGATAAAAAATTCCCTATTCTGGTGGTTCCCATAGCTTAGTGGGTAGGGCACCAGCCATATACACCGAGGCTAGTGTGTTTTTGAATCCAGCCTGGGCCAGCTAAAGCAACAATGACAACTGCAACAGAAAAATAGCCAGGTGTTGTGGCTGGCACCTGTAGTCTCAGCTATTTGGGAGGCTGGGCAAGAGAATCACTTAAGCCCAAGAGTTGGAGGTTGCTGTGAGCTATGATGCCACAGCACTCTACCTAGGGCCACAGCTTGAGACCCTGTCTCAAAAAAAAAAAAAATCCCTATTCTTAGGATGCTCAGTGTCTAGCTGTAAGCTTGAATAAGGTATGGAAATGGTAAGTCAAAGGGAATATAGTTGGAAAGGCAGGTTGGAGCTAGTTTAAGGAGCACCTTGGACACTAAAATTAGTCAAAGTAGTTTAGACTTTAATCCACAGATACCAAATGACCATTTTCCAAGATCAGCATTGGAAAATTTATCTGCTAAAAATATGTAAAATTGGGTGGCACTTGTGGCTCAGTGGGTAGGGCGCCAGCCCCATATACCAAAGGTGGCAGGTTTGAACCCGGCCCCGGCCAAACTGCAACAAAAAATAGCTGGGCGTTGTGGCAGGCACCTGTAGTCCCAGCTAGTAGGGAGGCTGAGGCAAGAGAATCGCCTAAGCCCAGGAGTTGGAGGTTACTGTGAGCTGTGTGACGCCAAGGCACTCTACCGAGGGCAACAAAGTGAGAATCTGTCTCTAAAAAAGAAAAAATATGTAAAATTCACAGAGAGAGGATAGGTGAGAGGAAGGCAGAGTAATTGTAAAGACAGTCAAGGCACTTGAGAGGCAGCAAGGACTTGAATGAAACATAGGGCCAAGGGAATAGGAACAAAAGGGTTCTATTAAGTTGATGTGTGTGATGAATTTGCAAGACTTGGCAAAAGGCTACATGGGAAAGTGAAAAATTAAAGTTGTCCCAAAGGTTGGAAGCTGAAGGGAAACAGGAGGCTGGCAAAGGGGAGACTGGAGAAGGATCAGGATCTGATGCATTCAGCTTGTAACGTACTTGAACTTGAAATAGCAGCAGCACATCTAGGTGGAGAAATATAATGGACATTCAGAAAGGTGGGTGTGAAGGTCAAGCCTAGAATAAAGATTTGTAACCACCTCAGTAGTACTAATAAATTAATATTTTTGGCAACAGTGGTTACTATGTGAGAGGCACTATACCAAGTTCCTCACGTGAGTGGGCTTTTTTTTTTTTCTCATTTCTCCTTATCACGACCAGATAACATAACACTGTTACTATTTTCATATTACACTTGAGAAAACAAGAGGCTCAGAAAAGGTAAGTAGGCCCGGCACCTGTGGCTCAAGCGGCTAAGGCGCCAGCCACGTACACCTGAGCTGGCAGGTTTAAATCTAGCCTGGGCCTGCCAAACAACACTGACGGCTGCAACCAAAAAATTGCTGGGTGTTGTGGCGGGCACCTGTGGTCCCAGCTACTTGGGAGACGGAGGCAGGAGACTCGCTTGAGCCCAGGAATTGGAGGTTGCTACGAGCTGTGATGCCACAGCACTCTATCCAGGGTGACAGCTTGAGGCTCTGTCTCAAAAATAAATAAATAAATATATAAATATAAGAAAAGGTAAGTAGTCACATGGCTTAAGAAGCAGTAGAGCTGAGATTAGAATCTACCCAAACCAGGGGCAGAGCCCTTATCACTCCCTGTATCATCTGTCAGGGATAGAAAGGATCGTGATCACTCAAGTCTTGAGTTATTAGTCAAAAGACCAGTGAGAAATGCAAATTTAAAACAAAAGTGTTTATTTATCTAACATCAATTTTTACTGGCTCTCTCTTTCAGCAATTCTTGTATGTCTTTTTTAATCTATTTGCTCAAGATTCTGTAGGAAGAAGGTTCTATGCCAGGAATCTGCTGCACATGGCACCAAGTAGGCTAGAAATTAACCAAGTATATTTTTAAAAAGAGTGTGGACAAATCAGATCAGCATCCTAGCAACTGTTTTGTTTTAAAAAATGTATTACTGTCAGTTACATCAACGTGAGAGTTGAAGGATTCCATTGCTTAAATACAGTAGTGAATAAAAAATACTTACCCGTCTTGACAAATAATTTAATTTCTACAGAGTCAGCTTCAGACTTTTTCTGAAAGTATGAAATTTCTTTAACTAAAAGGTTATGCTTCATAATTCCATAACAGAAAAAAATGCATCTGAATAACATCTACTGAATACCCTGACATAATTAAATGAATTATTCTTAATCTTTTCACTGCAAAAAGTAGGTATTCAAAGATGTTCATCTGCTGTGAATGCTGCCTGTTGGCATGTTTCATTTCTGAGTGTTCCACAATCAAAGGGTTAAGTAACTTTTCCACAATGGAATCGTAGCCATACTCTGAACTACTTGATTCTCTGCTGTTACCCTCTTTTAGGTACTTTTTCGTGTCAAATTTCTCCATTTGTAATAGTAGTATGAGTTTTGCTTATTAGAAGGGCTGTTCCTAACTGCTACAATAGTCCAAATCACAGTTAAGTGTTGAATTTGTGTCCTGCAAAAAGAAAGGTGGAACTCCTAACCCCCATACCTGTGAATGTGACTTTATTTGGAAATAGGGTCGTTGCAGACATAATTAGTTAAGATGAGGTCATACTGAAGTAGGGTGGGCCCTTAATCCAATATGATTAGTATCCTAATGAGAAAAGAAGAAACACAGAGACAGAGACACATGAGAGAACACCATGTAATAACAGAGGCAGAGACTGAATGAAGTGCTGTAGCTGCCAAGCAAGGAGCACCAAGGACTGCAGGCAAACCACTAGAATTGAAGAAGAGGCAAGGACGGGTTCCTCTTACAGCTTTCACAGGGAGCATGGCTCTGCTCACACCCCTCCTAGTCTCCAAACTGTGAGATAATAAATTTCTGCTGTTTTTAAGCCATCAGTTTGTGGTACTTTGTGATACACTGTCCCCTCAGTATTCATGGGTGATTGGTTCCAAGACTTCTCACAAATACCAAAATCCAGATGCTCAAGCCCTTTATTTAAAATGGCATAGTTATTTCCCCATCTATACACCTTCCTGTATACTTTAAATCGTTGGTTCTCAACCTTCCTAATGCTGTGATGTATTTTCATTGTTACAAAGGGGTCGCCACCCGCAGATTGAGAACCGCTGCTTTAAATCATCTATAGATTATAGTAGAACTTCTATAAGTTGACCACCCAAGGAACTGTAACAACATACCAAGGTGGTCAACATGAGGAACTAGGCCTACTGTACTGATACGTACATGTGGTACATGTTCAGTCTCTGAAAATTAGGCCAACTTAAGGAAGTGGTCAGTGTAGGGAGGTGGTCAGCTATGGAGGGTCTACCATACTTAAAATACCTACTGCAATCTAAGTGATATGTAAATAGCTGTTATACTATATTGTTTTTATTTGAGTTTTTATTGTTACATTGTTATTTTTATTGGATTTTTCCCAAATATTTTCAATCCATAGTTGTTGAATCTGCAGATGTAGAATCCATAGATATAGGAGGCCAACTGTACCACAGCCTTAAGGAAACTAACAGTGATCAATCCCATTCATGTCTACCATAACTCAGACTTTTATGAAGTTCTCCTGTGTAAAACTAGAAGTAAGCTCCTTAACATGGAGCTGTATATGATTAGAAAGTAATAATATGAAATGTTAACACCAAACAATGTGTCAGTCTTTGTTCAGAAGGAAGATATTAACAACCCACCATCTGTGTGACATAAGGTCTCAATTATTTTTCTAGAAGAAGTGAACAATATACCTCCCTATGGATAAGCAGGTAAATAACCTTTTCTTGCACTGTGACTAGTTGGTTACATTTGAATAATGGACAGTCTTTAAGTACCTATATACCTGGAACATTTGCATCTTCACCTCCATGGATGTCTTCCCAACCCAGCTAACGTGGCCACTGAACTTAATGTCCTGTTCTGGGCTTAAGCTTTTCTTACACAAATCTGCAAAACAGAAAATTAATCAGGGTCCCAATCATACCTCAAATTTTCTGTACTATAAATGGGAGAATTTCATTTGAAATTATGGAAAATTCCACTACATTTATTTCTAACTAAAAGAACTTTTTGACATGCAAAAGAAATCTATATGTCTTTTTGAAAAATATAGACAATGCAAAGATTATAAAAAATAAAACTAGAATCTTGTAAAACCCTTCTTCCTAATTATAATAAATATCCTGGTATACAGCACTCTAGACATTTTCATATACCTATATATCTTTAAATTCCCCATGAAAGGAGAGTATCTCCTATAATCTCAATAATATCTTGTAATTACTAAGAATTCCAAGTAGGCATAGAAAATGATAACACTTACCAATCTTGTCCACCAGGGCTGTAACTATTGATAAAGGAGACATCTCAACTGAATGAATTTTAGTGTGCATGTAACAAATAAGAACTGTAGGAAAAGAGGAAAGAACAAAATAAAGGAAAGCAAAATTATTTCTCAACATTTACAATTCTCTAAAATCCATAAGCAGTCTTGTTTTGAGGACTCAACCCCTAATATTCATTCCACTCACGATCTTATCCTAAAAACACTTATAAAAGTCTGAACATTAGCTATGAAATAAAGGAGAAAGAATTTTGAGACTATTATAAAAAAAAAAAGATTTTACCTATTTTTCATTTTAAGATGGAAGAACGTTGAATATGTTTCTAACATAAGGGTGAGAAAAGGCTTAGAATATGAGGAAAAAGCATAATTGCTAACTCAGTTCCCTGAAGAAACAAATGGAAGGAACAGAATCAAATGAGCAGGGGGAAGGGACTAGCCAGCAACAGGAGGTAATGAGGAAAAAAGAAGGAAGTGACAGGAAGTTTGTATATACATATATATAGGGATATCTAAGTAAACCAAAGTCGAATATATAAATATAAACATCTGTATATAATCTTTAAAAGGCCAGTAAGAATTTTTCCCTGGGTTTATTTAATCTGGAGAAAAAAGTAGCTAATTTCTTGGTGCCCGTAGCTCAATAGTTCGGGCGTCAGCCACATGCACAGGGACTGGTAGTTTCAAACCCAGCATGGGCCTGCTTAACAACAATGACAACAAAACAAACAAAAACAATAGCCAGGTGTTGTGGCAGGTACCTGTAGTCCCAGCTACTTGGGAGGGTGAGGCAAAAGAATTGCTACTACTTAAGCACAAGAGTTTGAGGTTACTGTGAACTGTGACGCAACAGCACTTTACCAAGGGTGATATAGTTAGACTCTGTCTCAAAAAAAGAAAGGGAGGGGTGGTGCCTGTGGCTCATCGAGTAGGGCACCGGTCCCATATACTGAAGGTGGCAGGTTCAAACCCAGCCTTGGCTGAACTGCAAAAACAGAAAAATAAGTGGGCATTGCGGCAGACACCTGTAGTCCCAGATACTCGGGAGGCTGAGGCAAGAGAATCGCCTAAGCCCAGGAGCTGGAGGTTGCTGTGAGCTATGTGACACCACGGCACTCTACCGAGGGTGACAAAGTAAGACTCTGTCTCCACAAAAAAAAAAAAAAAAAAAGAAAGGGGGCTCAGTGCCTGTAGCTCAAGTGGCTAAGGCACTAGCCACATACACCAGAGCTGGCAGGTTTGAATCCAGCCTGGGCCTGTCAAACAACAATAACAACTACAACCAAAAAATAGCTGGGCATTGTGGTGGGCACTTATAGTCCCAGCTACTTAGGAGGCTGAGACAAGAAAATCGCTTAGGAGTTGGAGGATGCTGTGACAACCTCTACCCAGGGTGACGGCTTGAGGCTCTATCTCAAAAAAAAAGGAAAAGAATAAAGTTGCTAGGTATAAACCTAACAATGGACTTATGTCTGTATTTTAAAAATTATTAGGCTGAGTGCAGTGGCTCACATCCATAATCCTAGTACTTTAGAAAGCCAACACAAGAGGATTGCTTGAGGCCAAGAATTTGAGACCAGCCTCAGCAATCCAGCAAGACCTCCTTCTCTACAAAAGAAAGAAAGAAAAATTAGTCGGGTATGGTGGTATGTGCCTATAGTTCCAATTAAGCAGAAAGTCAACGCAAAAGGATTACCTGAACCCAGGAGTATGAGGCTGCAGTGAACTATGATGCTGCCACTGCACTCTCACTCTAGCCCAGGCAAAAGAGATCCTGTATCCAAAAAAAAGTTATCAGAGTCTTTCTTCAGACCCTTTCTCAAAAGTTCAGTCCAAAAGTTATCAGATAAGAGTAGGCAAGGTAGCCACACTAGAGTGTTGTAGCTCACACAGGGTGAAGAAGGTATCTGCATGGCAGAATGGCCTGGGCTAGGGTATTGGAACCAAAGTAGACTGAGGAAGACATCCATGCAAGGAGGTGACAAGAGCAATGGCCTAGTGTATCACAGCCTGAGCACAATGAGGAGTATGCCCCAGCAGAGGTGGGCCTACTGAGGGTACCAGAGCCCAAGTGAAGTAAGGGGATAATTTATGAGGGGTTAGAAGTAGCAGCCACAGGAAACTCATTACTACATACAGGGGAACTAATCCAACAAATAACTCTATTAAAGATAATGGAGCCAGCTAGAGAATAGAATTGCAAATATGGAAAGGGAGGAAATAAGAATGAACCCTGTGGTACTGAGCTGTAAGTGGAGCTATCGGTGTGAACCCATGGTTTTTATATATACATGGATTCAGAAATAAAAGCAGATGTATTCGTATGCACATAGATTTCCTAGCTCATCCACTAAGAGGGCCTGGGAGCAGTAATACCCAGGAACAACGACCACTCCCAATACACAGATCTTGGTTTCTAAACATATTTCTCCATTACAACAAACCAGGACCCCTTAAGAGATTCAGCTTATTCAAGGACTGGGGCAGGGAAGTGCAAGATGAGCTTGGAATATCTTATTGTGCCAAAAAGTGAGGAAATGCTCAAAGAATAATGAGCACACTTCAAAAAAACACTGAAGTTAGTCTGAAAGTACTGGGACAGTCCCAGGATGATCTCAGCCTCAAAATAGATAGTAGTGCTCAGTTCAGCAGCACATATATTAAAATTGGATGATATAGAGATTAGCAATATAATTATTTTTTTAAAAAAAAACAGATAATAGCAACATATTATAACCCATTCAATAGAATAAGCATCACTGACTCTATGCTAACTTTAAAAATAATAAATTGAAAGTCTTATGAGGAATGGGATTATTACAAGGTCTCAAAGTATTTCCCCACAAGGTACTTCAAAGTACCTTTTTTTTTTTTTTTTACGAAAAGGTCTTGCTCTATTAACTGGGCTAGGAGGCAGTGTCATCATAGTCCACTATAATCTCAAACTCCTGGGCTCACACAATCCTCCTGCCTCAGCCTCCTGAGAGCTGGGACTACCGGAGCACACCACCACCCCGAGCTAATTTTTAAAATTTTTTTATATAGACGAGGTCTCACCATGTTACCTAGGTTGGTCTTGAACTTTCACCCTCAAGTAATCCTCCCACCTTGGCCTCCCAAAGTGCTGGGATTATAGGCATGAGCCACCATGTCTGGCCTCCTACAAGACACGTAATTAATTATAAAGGGGAAAAGAGTAACTTCATGGTGAGGAAGAATGGCATCACCTTTATCAAGTAATCAAAATTTCTATCATCAGTAGTGGAACAAATCAAAATCATGTACCACTTGATAGGATAAGAACAGCCCTTCTGTGACATTCCTGCCAAAGAGGAATATCCTGAAGCTAATACGTAGTAATGAGGAATCATTAGACAAACCCAAATTGAGGGACAATCTATGAAAGAACTACCCTGGAAACTTCTAAAGTGTCAAGGTCATGAAGGCTAAGAAAAAACTGAGGAACTATACTTGACATGAGAACTAAATGCAATATGTGATTCAAAACTAGATCTGTCTACTATAAAGGACTATTGGCAAAAAATGAACTGGGCCTAAGGATTAGACGACATATTTGTTAATTCCTGATTTTGATGGCTGCATTGTGGTTATGTAGGAAAATATCCTTGTTTGTAGGAAATACGTGTTAAAATATTTAGGGGTGTGGCTCAGCACCTGTGGCTCAACAGGCTAAGGCACCAGCCACGTACACCTGAGCTGATGGGTTCGAATCCAGCCCGGGCCTGTCAAACAACAATGACGGCTGCAACCAAAAAAATGTCCAAGCGTTATGGCAGGCGCCTGTAGCCCAAGCTACTTGGGAGGGGGAGGCAAGAGACTCGCTTGAGCCCAGGAATTGGAGGTTGCTGTGAGCTATAATGCCACAGCACTCTATCCAGGGTAACAGCTTGAGGTTCTGTCTCAAAAAAAAATAATATTTAGGGGTGATATGGCATAATGTCAGCAACTTAATCTCACATGATTCAGAGAAGAATAATTCTTTATATTGCATTTGCAACTTTTCTATAAGCTTAAGACTCTTTTTAAAAAGTTATTAGGGTTCGGTGCCTGTGGCTCAATGGGCTAAGGCGCCAGCCATGTACACATGAGCTGGCGGGTTCAAATCCAGCGCGGCCCACCAAACAACAATGACGGCTGCAACCAAAAATGGCCAGGCATTGTGGCAGACGCCTGTAGTCCCAGCTACTTGGGAGGCAGAGGCAGGAGAATCACTTGAGCCCAGGAATTGGAGGTTGCTGTGAGCTGTGATGCCACAGTACTCTATCCAGGTTGACAGCTTGAGGCTCTGTCTCAAAAAAAAAAAAAAAAGTTATTAGAAAGAAGGATTATGGCCAGGCAGGATGGCTCAAGCCTGTAATCCTAGCAATCTGGGAGGCCGAGGCGGGGAACTGCTTGAGCTCAGGACCTCGAGACCAGCTCAAGCAAGAGTGAGACCTTGTCTCCACTAAAATAGAAAATCATCTGGGTGTTGTGGTGGGTGCCTGTAGTCCCAGCTACTTGGAAAGCTGAGGCATGAGGATTGCTTGAGCTCAAGAGCTTGAGATTGCTATGAACTTTGATGAAGCCATGGCACTTAACCCCAGGGCGACAAAGTGAGACTCTGTCTTGAAAAAGGAAAAAAAAGAAGTATTATTCAGATTGTAACTCCACTAAATAGGAAATTAATTTATAGGAAAAAAATTATGACAATTCAGAAGTAGCAGACACCCTT
This sequence comes from Arctocebus calabarensis, assembly GCA_963573935.1. Taxonomy (NCBI): domain Eukaryota; kingdom Metazoa; phylum Chordata; class Mammalia; order Primates; family Lorisidae; genus Arctocebus; species Arctocebus calabarensis. The sequence continues at coordinate 17,354 of CAUYON010034385.1, forward strand.
CTTCTGTGCTTTTAGAATACCCTCATCTGTGCAGGTCAAAGAATAAAAAACCCTTTCTGGTCATAAAATTCAATATATAACTGTACCCATGAGAAAGAATACAAGTACCTCCTAAGCTGTCAAGATCCTCAAGAATCCTGCCAAACCTGTGAAATAAAGCAAACTTTGTGAATTACATGAATACCATGATCTCCACTTAAAAATAAATAATATGCTTCAAGGTGATAAAAAAATGTTCTAAATGATTGCACAACTCCTGGAATATACTAAAAGCCATGACACTGTATACTTTAATTGCACAGTGTATAAATTATATCTTAAAGCTTTTATCAAAAAGGAAAGAAAATAAAAATAAATAAATAAATAAAAATAGCATTGTGTTACCTTACGGTGTTTTGAACAGTCAAATACTTCTCTCGTAATTCAGGCTCACTGCCCAAAGGCAAGAGAACTTCGATGTAACTGTCCTTCATTCTCCTGGGTGGCAGTCCTTTCTGAGACTCAGGCAAAAAACCATGAAGTAATTTTCTTTCCTCCATTGCTTTCACATGGTCTCTGAAAATACAGGATATAAGATTCCTAAAGCAAGAGCTGTGTTATCCCACAATTCCAGTGACACACAGGCCAGTCAGATACCATCAAAGGAGAAAAGAAAAAGTCTGGACCTACTTCACCTTATCTTTCTTGCCTCCCTTTCCACCCACCACTTGGTGAAATTGAACATTTCTGATAACATTGCTTATCCTTAAAATCTACTCATGTAGAGTATACCCAAATCAAGCGTATATTCACCTTCCTCAAAAAATTTACTCAAACAGATTATTTGAAATCAAATTTAAAATACACAGGCTCGGCGCCTGGGGCTCAACGGGCTAAGGCGCCAGCCATGTACACCTGAGCTGGCGGGTTCGAATCCAGCCCAGGCCCGCCAAACAACAATGACGGCTGAACCAAAAACTGGCCGGGAGTTGTGGTGGGCGCCTGTAGTCCCAGCTACTTGGGAGGCGGAGGCAAGAGACTCACTTGAGCCCAGGAATTGGAGGATGCTGTGAGCTGTGATGCTACAGCACTCTATCCAGGGTGACAGCTTGAGGCTCTGTCTCAAAAAAAAAATTTTTTTAATATACAGAGATGAACATAAAAGTATATATATGGGCTAAAGAATGGCATGACCACTCTACACCATATTTCCATTTCTCACCTGACAGTTCTCTAATTCTCTGTGCCCCAGCTCTTTCTCTCTCTTACTCTCTCTGCCATTAATTTTAGGAAAGGGAGACAGAGAAAAAAAAGGACTATATCCAAAGGACACATGGAAGGCAGAATAAAAGATAAAGAGGAAGAGAACATGAAAAGGAAATGAAAAGGGAAGAAAAAGAAGAGATAGGTAGAAAGGATAAGAGAGACAAAGGAATAGAGAACTAAAATGTGGACAATAACATCAACTAAAACATCTTTCTAAGCTTAATTTATGAAGTATTAATGTCAAATGCTTACTCTACAAAAATTTAGGAGATAGAGGAACAAGTTAAATAACACCAAATAAATCTAGAATGTGGAATATTGTCAAGGTTTAGTTTCTTTATAGTCAAGTTCATGGGTGGGGAAGGATAACTGTCAATTATTCTTGATCAGGGGAAACTTAGGAATAATTAGCAGCTGGCTTGGCACCTGTAGCTCAAGTGGCTAAGGTGCCAGCCACATACACCAGAGCTGGCGGGTTCGAATCCAGCCCAGGCCTGCCAAATAACAATGACAACTAACTACAACCAAAATATGGCTGGGCGTTGTGGTGGGCACATTTAGTCCCAGCTACTTGGGAGGCTGAGGCAAGAGAATCACTTAAGCCAGGAGTTGGCGGTTGCTGTGAGCTGTGATGCCATTGCACTCTACCCAGGGTGACTGCTTGAGGCTCTGTCCCAAAAAAAAAAAGAAGAAGAAGAAGAAGAAGAAGTAGATGCAATATGCAATCCTTTATTGGATCTTGATATTCTTAAAATGATATAAACATTTTGGAAACAGTTGAGGGAATGTGAATATGGGTGAGTAATATATTATCTGGGGATTGCTGCTAGTTTTGCTATATAAGAGGATGTCTTATTTGTTGCAGATACACAAAGGCTGAATTTGTTTTATAAAAAAATATATTGAGCCAAGTGTGGTGGCTCATACTTATAATACTAGCATTCTGGGATGCTGAGAGGATCATTTGAGCTCAGGGGTTCAAGATTAGCCTGAGCAAGTAAAACTCCATCTCTACTAAAAATAGAAAAATTAGCCAGTGTACACCTATAGCCCCAGCTACTTGGGAAGCTGAGGCAGAAAAATCACTTGAAACAAGAGTTTGAGGTTGTTGTGAGCCAGGCTGACATCATATAACTGTAGCCTGAGGGGAAAAAAAAAGAATGCATTTATTTATTAGAATGCATGCTCTGAGGAGGAGGAGACAAGATGGCCAATTGGAGCCAGCTTTACACAAATGCTCCCATCCAGAAGGAGATTAAAGGACAGAAGTTTAGGTTCGGCGCCTGTGGCTCAACAGGCTAAGGCGCCAGCTATGTAAAACTGAGCTGGTGGGTTCAAATCCAGCCCGGGCTTGCCAAACAACAATGGTGGTTGCAACCAAAAAAAAAAAAAAAAATCGCCGGGCATTGTGGTGGGCGCCTGTGGTCCCAGCTGCTTGGGAGGCGGAGGCAAGAGACTCACTTGAGCTCAGGAATTGGAGGTTGCTGTGAGCTGTCATGCCACAGCACTCTATCCAGGGTGACAGCTTGATGGTCTCTCTCGAAAAAAAAAAAAGGACAGAAGTTTAGCAAGTAAGCTGATGGTTTGGTGCTGATCCAAGAGAGAAGATTAAAGAGTGCACATCACTCCTGCTGAGGCAAGCTGCAACCCCAAGGAAACAAACAATAAGTACAAAACCCATCACCAAGCAGACAGGAGTCCCTCGCCCATGAGAATGGCTCACACTATACTTTCTACAAACAAGCAAGCAGAATTCAGATCTCCTCCTATTTTATCCCACAGGAGAGACCCTCTAAAAACCAGAACTCCTTCCCCAAAGAGGACCCACTAGTGTGCCATGGCATTCTCCCGCCAGGCATAAAACTGAATATATGCTCTACCTGCAATTCTGAACTCCCAGCACTCCCCTCCACTCTCACCCCGTGGTCTGGAAGCCTGTTCCCCATGGAGTCCAGATTCCTGGGCATTTTCTTGAGAGGGGTAGACAGAGAATGGGCTACAAGTCTGTGCTGAATCGGCGGTGGCAAAAGTATAAAGCGGGGACTGTGGAGCGAGAGAGCTATATGAGAGAAGGAGAGATGGTTCCCCATGGGGCAGCACAGCAACAGTAAAAAGAGGGCTCACACCCCTGGTAATGTTTTGGAGAAACACTTCCTGCCTCTCTTAGCAAGCAGAGGGAGCCAGGCCTCAGACAGAACAGATCTGGGACAGAAACACAGGCTCCATGAGCAAAGGGTATGCCTGTGGTGGTACATGCCAGGGCAGGGCTGGCAGGTATGGAGAATAGAATCCACACAAGTGCAGAGGCAGCATACACCTAGGGCAGGGCTGAGTCAGAACTGCTGCTTTTGTGAAGCCCAAGATGCAACCAGCCCCCAAGGGAGCACAGCTGGGAGAAAAGCAGGCGTGGGAGGAGCATCAGCCCTGGGAAGGGCAGGAACTGAGAGTCATTTGTGAGCTCTAACTGTGCCCGCCCCAGCACAGAGGGCAGCAGAGACAGAGATGCCAGCTCCATGAGAACTGGCACAGCGGCAGCAGCACAGACCGGGGCTGAGTCACAGTGCTGTGAACTCAAACAGTCCTGGGCCACAGGGGAATATAGCCAGGATAGAATCACAAATTCTGCAAGAATATAAGTGGCAGCAACATCAGTCAGGGGCGGGGCTGGAACTAAGGGAAACTCTCCAGCTTCCATTAAGCAACCGAGGTAGTCAGACTTCAGCTACCACTGCAGGCTGGTGGCAGAGTGCAGTGGCCTGGCCACGGAGACATGGATCTCCCAACAACACAGGAAGGCACAAATCCCTGGTATATCTGCTCACTGGAGGGAACTGGGTCAGAGCCCTGCGGGGTTACCAGTGACTGGGCATGACAGAGGTGCCAGGTAGGGAAAGAGACATTAACCTTCCCAGACTAATTCATTAACTAGGGGGGGGGGTGGGCCCTTCTGACTCCACAGAGCACCAGAGTGAGTCATACTCAAGATGCCAGAAGACCCCTGCTATCTAGTTGCTGTAGACCTTTTGAACTCTCCCACTTGAGACTGGGGGCTGACTGGGACAACTGATTTGGAACTCTTGACCTGGGCCAATCACCTGAGGACCATACAAGGTGGTAACCTGGTTGAGTTGTTGTGGGAAAGTTTCATTTTCCTTTTCAAGTTATTGTCCATGAGGTGCAGGGAGTCTTACTTGCTTGTATTTTTCCACAGCTGAGACTTCAACCCAGAGTTACTGATTCACTAGGATTGGACAGAGACCAGCTGAAACCAAGACAGAGCCACTTAGCCCCACCATACCAAGCAGGTCCCCAGTGTCTCAGGCCATAGTACTGTATGGGTCTATTGCAAAGCTGTAGGGGAAAACCTGCAGTTACTAGTCCCAGCTCTTGGGCAAAGGGTGAGTTAATCACTACTCCAGGAGCCCCCAATCCAATTTCACTTTATCTGCTCATCTCGCCAAAAAGTTAAAAATAATCCTGGGGTGGAATCAGCAGAAAAACTCTGGCAACATAAATAATCAGAGTAGATCAACTCCCCCAAGGAAGGGCAAGGCAGACACACCAGAGGTTCCCATTCACAAACAAATGGCTGGGATGAAAGAAATCAAATTCAGAATTTGGATTGCAAATAAGATTAACAGAATGGAGGTAAAGATGGAATTAGAAATTCAAGGAGCATTTCAAAAGTTGTCTCAAGAATTCAATGAATTCAAAGACAAAATTACCAAAGATTTTGGCACATTGAGGTAAGAACCTGCAGTCCTCAAAGATCTGAGAAATACAGCAGAATCCCTCAATAACAAAATGGAGCAAGCAGAAGAAAGGATTTTTGACATTGAAGACAAAGCTTTTCAACACTCCCAAATGCTCAAAGAGGAAGAGAAGTGGACAGCAAAAACAGATCATTCTCTCAGAGAGCTCTGAGACGATTTGAAGAAAACTAATATTCACTTTATAGGAATTCCTAAGTTACAAGGTTGCTTCGGAAGGCCCAAATGCTCTACTCCAGTCATCCCCAAAATTTTTAAACAGGGTCCAATTCACTGTCCCTCAGACCGTTGGAGGGCTGGACTATAGTTTAAAAAAAAAAATGAACAAATTCCTATGCACACTGCACATATCTTATTTTAAAGTAAAAAACAAAATGGGAACAAATACAATTCACACCAACTCATGGGACCCACGGGCTGTAGTTTGAGGACCCCTGCTCTACTCCAAGAGGTAATCGTGGAGAACTTCCCAAACATGGCAAGAGATTCTGAAATGCAGATAGCAGATAGCTTCAGAACCCCAGCACAACTCAATCCAAATAAACCATCTCCCAGAAACATTATAATTAACTTCACCAAAGTTAATATGAAGGAGAAAATTCTGCAAGCAGTCAGATGTAAGAAAACCATATAAGCGAAAGAATATTAGAATGACTGCGTATCTCTCTGCTAAAACTTTTCAAGCTTGAAGAAGGTGGTCCATCGATCTTTAACCTACTAAAACAAAATAACTTTCAACCCAGGATCCTGTATCCAGATAAACTGAGTTTCATTTATGATGGAGAAATTAAATACTTTAATGAAATTCACATGTTAAAGAAATTTGCCATAACTAAACCAGCTCTCCGGATATTCTCAGACCTACCCTCCATAATGACAAGCACCTCTACCACCAAAGTAAACTCACTCAGAAACTTTTGATAAAACTCCAATTTCTATAGTGGCAAAAGGATTAAAAATGTCCACTGGACTTTAAAAAAACTCAATACACAAAATACTACCAGGCTTATCAATATTCTCAATTAATGTGAATGGCTTAAATTGTCCTCTAAAGAGGCACAGGTTGGCTGACTGGCTACAAAAACTTAGGCCAGATATCTGCTCCATACAAGAATCTCATCTTACCTTAAAAGATACATATAGACTCAGGGTGAAGGGATGGTCATCTACAATTCAGGCAAATGGCAATTAGGAAAAAGCAGGTGTTACAATTTTATTTGCAGATACAACAGGCTTTAAACCAACAAAAGTAAGCAAAGATAAGGATGGTCACTTCATATTTGTTAAGGGTATCACTCAACATGATGAGATTTCAATTATTAACATTTATGCACCCAACCAGAATGCACCTCAATTTATAAGAGAGACTCTAACAGACATGAGCAACGTGATTTCCTCCAGCTCCATAATAGTCAGAGATTTTAACACCCCTTTGGCAGTGTTGGATAGACGGTCCAATAAGAAACTAAGCAAAGAAATTTTAGACTTAAACTTAACCATTCAACAATTGGATTTAACAGACATCTACAGAACATTCCATCCTAACAAAACTGAATACACATTCTTCTCATCAGCCTATAGAACATCCTCCAAAATTCTCAGACCACCATGGAATAAAAGTTGAATTCACCAATAACAGGAACCTGCGTACTCATACAAAAACATGGAAACTAAATAACCTTATGCTGAACAATAGCTGGGTCATAGATGAGATTAAGAAGGAAATTACCAAATTTTTGGAACAAAACAATAATGAAGACATGAATTACCAGAACCTCTGGGATACCACAAAGGCAGTCCTGAGAGGGAAATTTATAGCAATGCAAGCCTTCCTCAAGAGAACGGAGAGGAAGT
>CAUYON010034386.1:0-30750 GCA_963573935.1 Arctocebus calabarensis
GACCCTAGGTTGAAAGTTATTTTGTTTTAGGAGATTAAAAATCGATGACCACCCTCTTCTAGCTTGAAAGGTCAGCAAACAGGTCTACTGTCATTCTAATATTCTTCCCCTTGTAGGTTGTGGTTTTCTTAAGTATGGCTGCTTTCAGAATTTTCTCCTTCATATTAACTTTAGTGAAGTTAATTATGATGTGTCTAGGAGTTGTCTTATTTGGGTTGAATCGTGCTGGGTTTCTGAAACTGTCTGCTATCTGAATTTCAGAATCTCTTGGCACGTCTGGAAAGTTCTTCATAATCTCATGAAAAAGGGCCTCTGTGCTTTGTGAAGCAACTTCATGACCTTCAGGCATTCCTATAAGGTGAATATTACTTTTCTTTGAATTATCCCAAAGCTCTCTGAGATAATGATCCATTTTTGCTCTCCATTTCTCTTCCTCTTTGAGCATTTGGGAGCATTCAAAAGCTTTGTCTTCAATGTGAGAAATCCTTTCTTCTGCTTGCTCCATTCTGTTACTGAGGGATTCTACTGTATTTCTCAGATCTTTGAGGACTGCAAATTTTTGTCTCATTGTGTCAAAATCTTTGGTGATTTTGTAATTTGAATTCTTGAGACAACTTTTGAATTGCTCCTTTGTCCCTTGAATTTCTAATTCCAACTTTACCTCCATTCTATTAATTTTATTTGCAATCCAAACTCTGAATTTGATTTCTAACACATCAGCCATTTGTCTATGAATGGAATCTTCAGTTATGTCTGCCATATTGTTCCTTGGGAGAGTTGATCTATTCTGGTTATTCATGTTTCTGGAGTTTTTCCTCTGATTTCTCCCCATAATTATTTTACACCATTTAGCTAGATGAGCAGATAAAGTGAAGTTGCCCAGAGCTGGTGTTCCTGTTTCCCTTGCAGTCTGTTTGTGATGGATGTGATTACAGCTCACACTTGGCTCAGAGTTCCAGCCTTGGCCTGCCTTCCTTTGTTTCAGCTATGATCCCCTGAGGGCCAGGTGTTTCTTAGACTCACTAAAACAGTCCTCTGATTCAGCTCCACCCTGGGAGTATGCCATCTCTGCAGGTGCTTACTAAAGCAGTGCTCTGGCTCAGCATTTCCCCCTCCCCACCAAGAGTTCACCATCTCTGCACAAGCATCTTCAATTGTCCGTCCAGCCATGCTCCATCCAGGCCAGTACCACCTCAGGCATACTCTTTGCTCACAGGGTCTGTGTTACCATCTCAGATCTATTCCTCTGGTGTCTGCCACCAGAGAAGATGCCCAGCTTTCTCTAGTTGCCCAGAGAGATAGGGAGTGCCCTTCTAAAATAGCCCGATGGGTGTGAGCCCTATTGTCCCCGTTGCTGCCGCTGCTGCTCTGTGCCAGGTGGCACTGTGTTTCTCTTTCCCATAGGGTTTCTTCTGTCCACCGTTTTCTCCTGCAACAGCCATGCCCTGTACACACCTCTTGAGAAAATGCCCAAGAATCTGGACTCCATGGGAGACAGGCTTCCAGACCTTGGGGTGAGAGTGGAGGGGAGTGCTGGAAGTTCAGAATTGCAGGTAGAGAATATATATAGTTTTATACAGTTTTATGCCTGGCAGGAGAGTGCTATGGCACCCCAGTCGGGGAAGGAGGTCCAGTATGTAGAGGGTCTCTCCCATGGGATAAAATGGGAGGATGCTTGAACTCTGCTTACTTATTTGTAGAAAGTATACTGTGAGTCATTCTCATGGGCCAATGGATTTTGTACCTTTTGTTTGTATCCTTGGGGTCACAGCTCACCTCAGCAGGGTTGATGTGCATTCTTCAATTCTCTCTTGGCCCAGCTTCAAACCATCAGCTTACTTGCTAAACTTCTGTCCTTTAACTCTCCTTCTGGGTAGGAGCCTTGGAAAAGCTGGCTCCAGTCAGCCATCTTGCCTCTGCCCCTACAACAACTTTTTGATAGATAATATAAAAATATATGAATGGAAACAATAAAAAGCAGGGGGGCATGGAGTTAAAGTATAGAATTTATGCTAGATTTATCTTTGCTTTTTCGTTTGTAATAAGAGTTGTTATATGTTTAAAACAATTGCTCATGAAATATTTTTGCAAGCCTCATGGTAACCTCAACTATACAAAGAATAAAAATCAAGAAATGAAAACACAATATCAGCCAACATCCCTTTTAATAAAGAGAAGAAAGAAGAAAACAAAAGAACCAGAAATCAAATAATAAATAACAAAGCGGTAGTAAGTCCTTACCTATCAATAATTATATTGAATGAAAATGGACTAAACTCTCCAATCAGAAGACACAGAGTAGCTAAATGAACAAAAAATAAGAGCCAACCTTAAGTTGTCTGCAAGAAACACAGGTCACCATGAAGACACACATAGACTGAAAGTAAATACATGGAAAAAGATACTCCATTCAAATGGAAACCCCCAAAAAAGGGTAGTAATTGAAACAGCATGGTGTTAACATAAAGATAAATATATAGACCAACAGAACAGAATAAAGAACCCAGAAACAAACCCACACATATCATGACCTTATCTTCAATAAAGGTGCCAAGAACATACAGTGGAGAGGGACAGTCTCTTCAATAAATGGGGCTGGGAAAACTGGACACACATACGCACAGGAATAAGACCAGGCCCTTATCTCTCATCATATAAAAATATCTAATCAAAATTAGTGAAAGACTTAAATTTAATATATGAAACTATGAAACTACTAAAATAAAACATGGAGGAAATGCTTCAGGACATTGGTCTGGGCAAGGACTTCTTGAATAATGCCCCCAAAGCACAGGAAACCAAAGCAATATTGGACAAATGGGATCACACCAAGCTAAAAAGCTTCTGCACAGCAAAGGAAACAACAAAGAGAAAAGACAACTCACATCATGGGAGACAATTTTGCAAACTACTCTTCTCACAAGGGACTAGTAACCAGAATATATAAGGAGCTCTAACGACTCAATAGGAAAAAACAAAATAATCTGATTAAAAATGGGTAAACAACCTAAACAGTCATTTCTCAAAAAAAGACAAGTAAATGGTCAACAAATACATGAGAAAATTCTTGATATAATAAGTCATCAGAGAAATACAAATCAAAACCACAATGAGATATCATTTCACCTCAGCTAAAAGGGCTTTTATCTAAAATACTGGCAATAGCAAATGCTGATAAGGACATGAAGAAAGGAGAACCCTTGTATACGTCTTGTGGGAGTGTAAATTAGTGTAACCACTATAGAAAACAGTATGAAAAAAACTGAAAATAGAACTATTATAAGACCCAGTAATCTCACTGCTAGGTATATATCCAAAAGAGGGGAAACTAGTTCATCAAAAAGATAACTGCACTCCCATGTTTATTATAGAACTATTCACAATATCCATTTGAAATCAACCTAAGAGTCCATCAATGGATAAATGATAAATAGATAATGAAATTATGGTACATATACACAATGGAACATTATACAGAATAAAATCCTGCCATTTCTAACAACTTGGATGAAACTAAAGATTGCTATGTTAAATGAAATTAAGCCAAGCACAGAAAAACAAATTTCACATGTTCTCACTCATATGTGGGAGCTAAATATTAAAAATAAATTGATCTCAAGAAGAGGAAGAGTAGAATAATAGTTACAAGAGGCCAGGAAGGGAAGCAGGGAGGGGGAAATACAGTGGGGATGGTCAATGGTGCAAAAGTATAGTCAGATGATTAGATATAATTAACAATGTTTGATAGCACAACAAAATGATTGTAATGAAAAAGGAAGGGTATATTTTAAAGTAACCAGAAGAGTAGAATTGGAATGTTTCTTATACAAAGAAACAATAAATGCCTGAGGTGATGCATACCCCAGTTTCTCTGATTTGATTAATCTACAGTGTATACATTGTAAATATCACATGTACCCTATAGAGATATACAGCTTTTATGTACCCATCATAATTAAAAATTTTTTTAAATGGAAAAAACAAAACTCAAGTAGATGCCTCCTTTTTATTCCCCATTGTCTTTGAGTCTGATTAATTGAGGATATAGACTCTATTGCAGGAGATAAACTCTAAATTATTCAGAAAATTTTCCAAATCTCTAAGTCTACTGTCCACTTCCTATAGTTTAGGTGTGGTGTGTTTGTCCCCACTAAATTTCATGTTGAAATTTGATCAGTCTTGGAGGGGAGGTCTACTGGAAGGTATTGTGTAATAGGGTCAGATTCCTCTTGAATAGATTAACAGCCTCCCTCGGAGGTGAATGAGTTTTCCTTCTACTAGTTGCTGCAAAAGAAAGTTATTTTTTAAAAACCTGCCACCTACTACTTCTCTCCTGGTTTCTCTCTCACCCAGTGATCTCTGTATAAGTCAACTCCCTGTTCCTCTTCTACCATAATTGGAAGTAGACTGTGCCCCTCACCAGGTGAAGATGACCAAATATGAACTTTCTAGCCATTTGAAATAATGAGCTAAATCTACCTCTTTTCTTGATAAATTAACCAGCCTCAGCTCTGGAGCCATATAGATTAGGACAAAGAAAATCAAAAGAGAACATCTTATAGTCTGTGAACCTGAGGAAGTGGGCTGTAGTAGAGCAAGAGGGGAGGGAGGACTTTAATTTGTCTCAGATTCATGATTCAGAGGGTTGAGTCAATCCTAGCATCATCTGTCCCCGTGATTAAAGCCAGTCTGAGATTGTAGTAAAGGCCTCAAGTCTACAGCAGATTATCAGCAAAAATGACCTTCCATTTCCTCCTATCATTCCAACTCTACATGAGCTCAGCACTCAAAAAATTACTCGTTTAGAGAACCTCTCTTAGTGGTGTTTCAATCCAGTATGAGTTGAGAGGGACAATACCAAGTCTGAGGGGGGGAATTTACAAATTAATTTTGTTGTTATTGTTGTTGTTTATTCACTATTAATGCAGATGAATATAACATTTGTTGTCTTTTTTGTTTTCAACCCCTTAAGTATAAAATGAGCATTACCTCACGTCTCAATGGAGGTCTTCCTGTCTGGGAGGTTAAGGTCATGTTTACTGAGGTTCTTGCAAGTTCCAGTAAGACCATTATCCTTCCAAAGGAAAAAAGTTATATTTGTACATTGGTTTCATAAATTTTTGTTTCTCTTAAAATTTTTGCTTTCTCATCTATTGACTTTCCCCATAATTCTACTACTGAAATAATTAGGTTTTTAAAGTTTAAGGGAGCATTCCATAAAAATATAAAATCCCAAGGAGGAGGATGCTGCAAAATGCTTTAACCATTTTAATTTGCTTTGTTTACTTAGAGTTGAAGAACAGGCTTTGATTAATTAGGAAGAGAAAAATGAGATATTCAGTTCTACTGAGGCAGTCAGAATGGTGGATTGTTAATGATGAAAATCTATCTCTTATGACCCAATCAGAATGAAAATATAAATATGTAAGATGGATGCTATACCCAAATCTCTACTATTTTAGGTAGGATACTATTCTCTGGGAAACAGACCTGCCTAAGACATTTTCTCAAGGTCAAGTCACCAATACTATTATAAGTCTTGTTTTATTTTGTTTTAAATCACTGTACCCTATATACAATGTTTTGGATTCATTAAAATATAGAATAGTATCCATAATGCCCAATACTTATTGAGCTATTTTCTCCTACTAAGTCACCTCATAGGAATACATCCACATGCTTTAAGAATTCTCATGAATTCTTTTAGACCACAAGGGTCCCTTTAGATGGATTACTAACTCAATACCTTAAGCCCAGGTGGCTTTACAAAATATTCAACTTCTCACACCAGGCATTTTATATCCTAAGAGACTCTGTCTTGTTAATCATTTAACTTGTGGTATGCATTATACCAAAACTGGTATCACATAATTTTAAATGCCTATATAGTGTTAAACTCTCATGAACCAATAAAAATACAGAATAGTAAAACCCACACACACAACACACACAGAACCCTGCAGGAACCTATTCCTTTAAACTTCTCCATATATAAATAAAGCAGGAAATTGCTTTTTTCTAGACAATATAGAGATCCAATTTTTTTTTCCCTCATCGTCACATGCTCTCATTCAGGCACACATTTAAATCAAATCATTTAAGCCTTCTATATCAGTGTACTGTACACCACATTTTCTTGTAAGTGCCCACTCAGGCTGTGCTCCTCTCCTTTTCTTTGCAATTCACACAAAAACCCTACTATTATTTTCTTTTGGTAGCACATTCACAGTAAAAGATGAATATAGCAGTGCAAATCTCCCAGAGAGCCTTTCTTCTCTGCAAGTGTCAGACTTACTACAAGGCGTCTTTGAACAACCCTACATACACTGCATTCACTGCTATGAGCTTACTCTGAAATCTACCCCTTAAATCTTTTCTGTTATGCATTTTTCTCTCCATTTCCTTGCTCTCTCTTCTGCTCTCAGGTGAGTCTCCTTTTATGTAATCCCGTTTTCCATCTTCCCACTCTCTCCCTCTTGAAAATGTAGTCCATTCTTTTGCTATGAAATATAATTACTAAATAGCATACAAATATATGGCCATGTATGTTCTAAAGGAACAGCTGCAAAATTGCTAATATTAGGTCTAATTTAGCTACAATAAATTAGTGAATGTGTGGAAGCACGATGATGACAGCATAATTACAACAAAAGTCGATGTGTTGAAGTATATGGATGACAATACATACTAATTTTAGAGAGAAAAAAAAGAACCCTACACCAAATGAAATGCATGGGATGAACAGACGGGACTAATAGCTCAGACATATACTTAATGTGGCCAGTCACTGTAAAAACAAAAAGATAGATGAAGCTGTTCAAAAATCTAGCTAACAAGCAATGTAGTCTGAAACCATTAACTGTCAGGGGTAATAACACTCAAAGTGCTGAAGTGCAGTAAAACAGCAGCGCATCCCTGGGATGGTGGCTGTTGTACCAGTGCACACCTGTGAAGAGGGCGCTAAATCTATCCTTGCATTCATTATAACAGAGAGAGGAAAAACAACACTAATAATGTAAAGTATAAACGGAAATAGCAGACAGCAGAGAGTGACATTTGCATGGTCCCAGTCAGCTTGTTAGCTGAAGTGGGTTTTAATTAGCTATTTTCCAGCAAGCAAACGAGCAAATTAGTGGCAGCTATAAACAAGAAGAGAAAATCAGGCCCAAAGAAAAGGAGAAATTATCAGGGTGCCTTTGCAGGGGGGTGGAAAGGGGAGGGCAAGGAAATACAAAGCTTTTACGTAAAACTTTCCTCAACCACAGAATTAAAGAAGGTTTTCTCTTGAAGGTACCTTAGAGATGATCCAGTTCTCCCTTCTTTTACAGGTGAAGAAACTGAGGTCCATGGAAGTTAGCTGATTTGCCAAAGCTCACACATCTTAATGATTCTATTTAAAAGAAAAAAGGTAGAGGGGCATATTCAAGTCTAGGTTTTTAAAAAAAAAATCTGCTTTTGAAATATTGTGAGTGGATCAATCTCTTAAGAATACAAAGACTTGCAAAATTTGCATGGTAAATTGGGAATACAACTGGTTATAACTGAGGTTCCACTATCCACAGATTTCAAACAAAATGAGAAAGAATATTGCACACAGAATAATAGCACCCTCCTGTAGCCAAAAGTACCTTCAGATAAACTTATTCTGAACAAATACTCATCACGTAGCCAATGGGTGCCTATGACACTGTGTTAAGCACCATATTAAGCACTGAGAATGTAACACACATTTGGTAGGATATGCAGACAAGTAAATAGACATCACAGAACAATGGGATGCAAAGCCTGATAAAGAAGGAGAGAATGCTGAGGAACCCTGCAGAGATGCTAAGCTCATGTGGAAAGTTGGAACACAATGAGCATTTGAGAGGGATGTGGGAACCATCAGGACCTGAAGAATGTCCGAGAGATACCAGTTTCCTCCCAGCTCCACTGCTAGCAAACACCTATGAACCTAAGCCAGTCATAACTAAAAAGAAAATTCAAAGAACAATTTTCCCCACTAGGCTAGATAAAAGAAGGGACTCAACATGCAGGAACAACAAAGAAACGCCATTTTCATTCTAATTTTTTGGTTTTTTTGAGACAGGGTCTCACTCTGTTGCCCAGCCTAGAGTACAGTGACATCATCATAGCTCACAGTAACCTCAACCTCCTGGGTTCATGCTATCCCTCCACCTTAGCCTCCAAAGTACCTGGGATTACAGATGCTCACCACCATGCCCGGCTAATCTTTTTCTTTTCTTTTTTTTTTTTTTTAAATGGGGTCTTGTTATGTTGCTCAGGCTGGTCTCGAACTTCTGGTGTCAAACTTGTCGTCTCAAATGATCCTCTTCCGTTGACCTCCCAAAGTGCTGGGATTACAGTGAGAGTCACCATACTTAGCCATTATCTAATCTGATTTACAACTTGAAATGTGCCCTTAAAAAGAGAATAAAATAACTGGAAAATAAGGAAAATCTTGGAGCAAAGAATAACAGGATTCCTTTGACTTATTCCCTTAATATTTTTGACCAATATATTAAGAAGATTTAACATGTCAAAGCATGAGAGAACACAAATAGAATGCAGAGGGCAGCGATAACGTCTAGAACAGAGACTAAAGCAAATATTGCCACAGATGTAGCCCCTGCTACAGATAAGAAACTGAAGCACAATTCATAAGAAAGCCATCAAGCTCATCATCATTATAGTTTGTATTTATAAAATCATGATTATGTAGGAGATAATGCATAGGACAGAATTTAAAGTAAACTAAGTTTACTGCTAACCAATACATCTAAAATTTTAACACATAATGGCAATATCACACATTTCAGAAGACTCAATTACAGGATCTTAATCCATTTATGTAATTTGTTAGACTTATTCATTTCCCAACCATTAAAAATTGTGTGAATCCTGATTCTGCTATCTAACACATTCACCACCTCTCCCCCAACTCCAATACTGTTTCATCTCTAAATCTATTAGGAAACTCTCTATGTCTTTATTCTTACATTGATAAAATTGAGAAAAATACAGCAGGCATGCCCCCACAGTGGGTCCTTAAAGACATCCTTCTGACTGACGTAAACCAAGGTTTATGAAACAATCTTCTGTCTTAGAATCTAGTCCATAATTTCTCTATGTGTTAGATTGGTTTCCCTAAGAAGCAGACACTAAGAGTAGGGCTTGAGGACAGGTAGTTTATTTAATTTTTTTCCTCAGAAGGTTCTGGTAGAGGAGAATGGAAAGTGAGCAGGGGATGGGAAGAGAGAAACCAACACGGGATGCTCTGTGAAGGGATGAGGCAGCTGGGTGTGGACCCACTGACCCTCCTCTCTCACTGATTGAGTGCAGTTCACAGAGGTGTTAACTCCCTGGCCTATACATGGGCCAAGCACACTTCTGGGGACAGAGATGTCCTCAGGCAGAGTGTAGCAGGTGCTCGCGATAATGAGCTATCAGAATGTTGAGTGCTAAGGGGATGCGGACAGGGCGCCAGCATCTGCTACACTGCAGCTCACCCAGTAAGACAGCATGAGACTGCTTGTCAAAAGTTTTGTTCAAGTTCAGCTGCATAATGTCAATACCACCGTCCATATTCATTCACTCATTTCAATGTTTTTGCAATCATTTTGTTGCTAAATATTGTAGATAAGATGCTATTATCTGGTGCTCTGTTAAATGAGTGAGCTTATCCAAAAACTATATTCATCTTATAACTTATTTTGATGAGTTAACTCTAAACCCTAAGGATTCTGCTTAAGTATTTTCTACCAGTCGTTTAAAGTTTGTTTATAATGCTCTGCATGACTGACACAAGCTAATCTATTAGAAACCTGTAACGTACCTTTTTCTTATTTTTTTCTAGATTTTTTTTTATTTTCTCTATACATATACATGTGGGGTTTTTTTGTTGTTTTTTTTTTGGTTTCCACTTTTTGCCTTCACAAAATTGAAGAGGCTTAAAATTTAATAACAATAACAATTTAAGACAAGGACTAGAAACAAAAACCTCATAAAGAACGAAGATAAATACATTCGGAAAAGAAATCAGATGATTTCTGCGACGAAATATTGAGCAATACTAACAATAATAATGCAAAAAAAAGTAATGTTCATGTTGTTGGAAAAAGTATGTCTATCATAGAATGACATAGAATGAATAGAATGCTTTGACTCTGAAGTTCAGTATAGAGTCATCAGTCAATTGATGGAGTCATCAGAATTCTCATTATTATGTGTTTCTTTCGATCTTTAAACTTTTCAAGATCCTCAGCAGAACTTTTTATTTTCAAATTTTTTTAATTCCAGAATATTAGAGAATACGCTTATTTACATATGTTATTTTTTGTAGTTTGAGTCAATGTTGTAAGTGTGACCTTCACCAAGATAGTGTTCATTATAACCAGTAGGTGTGAATTTACCCATCCCCTCCTCCTCACTCCCCACGACTTGATCTTCAGTGACTTTTACTTCTACATGTGCACTTAAATGTTAATCCATTAGATCCAGCTTAGTATTGAGTACATGCATTTGTTTCTCCATTCTTGTTATGTTTCACTTAGAAGAATGGTTTCCAGTTCCATCCAGGTTGTCAATTCCATCTGGGGTGTCACAAAGATACTAGATTGCCATTTTTACAGCTGAGTATATATATATATTTACTCCATAATATATATATAATACCACATTTTATTAATCCAGTCATGTATTGGTGGATGCTTGATTTTTGACAGACTATATATTTCCCCCCATGTCAAACAAAGAAACTAAAATCTCTAGGGGAATAAACATAACAAAGAGCCTATGAATTTGCAATTTAACATATAGGAACCAGGATGCTAACACCAGAGTGTTTAGCAGGCTATAAAACTTTGCTTCCTTGGGAGCATTTGTTGGTCTAATCCAGTTGCTCTAATCTGACTAATCATTTGTTAATCAGGAGGTTTGGGTTTTAGTGGTATGTGGTAGTAAGATTTGGGCTCACAGGACCCAGTGACTTGAAACTACCCCCCACCATAAAAAAGCTAAAACTTCAGGAGGTTACACTCTTAGCCAAAAGTTTGGCTACAGAAAATTTCTCCTGTTAGAAAACAAAAACATGAAAAGAAACTGTTCTGCCTTCATTATAATATCTATGTAAGGAAGACAAAATAGCCTCCTCAATCATTTGACCATGTATGTTTGAGACTAAAATATACCCTATCTGCATGATTCCAAAACCCCTCAGGCAGGGTATTAATTGAAGAGCCCTAGGGTATGGCAGAGACAAAAGCACATCCTCTCTAGGAAGATATCCCCTCCAAGCAGAGCTCAGAGGATTCTCACAAGTAACCTACTGATAGAAGATCTTTATTCAAAATTAGAAACTATACAAACTAACATGAACAAAAAATAACACAAACAACAATAATAGTTTATCCCCTAAAACTTCAAATATAGAATTGTTATATTGATATTATAAGCAATGTTATTAAAATTAAAATTTGAATTAACAAAGGAGTGTCCAACAAATACTTAAAGAGAGATCTAAAAATGTGTCAAGTAGAACTAGAATAAAATGAATTATATTCTAAATAGTTTGATGGATGAGTTTGCACATTCAATCCAGCTGAAGAAATCATTTGTGAACTGAAAGAGGTAGCTGAAGAAATTGCTCAAATGTTAAATACATTAAAAAGGTGGAGACAATAAAGTAAAGGTGAATAAACATGGCAAATAGAACAAGATGATCCAACAGACATTAAATACATGTGGAAAGGGAGTGCCAAAACAATGAGAGAGGAGGAGATACGGAGATAATCACTGCCATTTTTGAAGAATTGGCAACAAGCAGAAATTCTAATATTTAGAAACACGACAGATCACACACAAGGTGCATGTAAGAGTAGATGCATACATGTAAACATTATAGAGAATCTGCAAAAATATAAGACAAAGGGAGCCTGGATAGCAATGCAAGAGAGAATGAAAGTTAACCTTCAAAGAAATGATAAAAACCCACTAATATGCTTTGTAGGAGCAACAAAAAAAGCCAGAAGATAGTGAATAGTTTACAAAATGTTAATTGCCCTCAACCTAAAATTCTCTAAAAGCCAAGCTCTTAACAAAGCTCACAAAAGAAAGAGAAAATAACAGATAATGTACCATCATACGTCCTCTCGTAAGCAACTTCTAAAATTGCACATCAGAAAGATAGAAATGAAGCCTAGAAGACAGTATTCACATCTGTCCGGCTGAGTGGGCAGCTCCAGGTGCCGTTGTTCCCACAGACTGCAAGGAGATGCTGCCTGTGCGACTCCACAGCATTTTCACAGATGTAAACACAGGATGGAAAAGTCAGTACATGTGTACTTAAATTTCAACAAACATCATTTGTATATATTTCTAAAAACAAGCATCATAATAACCATGTTTAGTATATAATGGTAATTAGAACTAAAATAATAAAAGATGAAAGAAAACGCATGAAACCAAAGGTAACTGAAGTTATTTTTTAGCAAATATATCAGTTAAAAAATTAAATATAAACATGAAACATTAGAAATAGAACATATTACTAGTAGGTGGCTAACGAAGATAGATGAACACCTAACAAACACATGAAAAAATGCTGGTGGTACTTAATTATCAGAGAAATGCAAATCTAAACTACTCAGAGATACCACCTACTCCCAGTGAGAATGGCCCGCATCACAAAGTCTCAAAGCTGCAGATGCTGGCGTGGATATAGAGAGAAGGGAACACTTTTCCATTGCTGGTAGGACTGTAAATTATCACAACCATTTTAGAAGGAAGTATAGAGAATCTGCAAAGAACTTAAACTAGATCTTCCATTTGATCTTGCAATCCCATTACTGAGAATATAATTATAATTAAAAAAAAAAAAATCCTCTTATCATAAGGACATTTGCACTAGACTACTTATGGCAGCTCAATTTATAACCGCCAAATATGGAAACAACCTACATGCCCACCAATCTAGGAATGGATTAACAAGCTGTGGTATATGCATACCATGGAACATTATTCAGCCACTAAAAACGATGGAAACTATACATCTTTTGTACTAACCTGGACAGAGACGGAACACATTCTGCTTAGTAAAACATCACAAGAATGGAGAAGCAAGAATCCAATGTACTCAATTTTGATATGAGGACAAGGGATGATATAGTACACTGTGGGTGGGGGGGGGAATGGGAGCATGTAGAGAGGGAAGGAGGGAGGAGGGTTGAGGGGTCACAGGATTTGGCACACCTCTTGGGGGAGGAACACATTTATAAGAGGAACCTTGCCTGACAATGCAATTAGTGTAACCTGGATCTCTGTACCCTTAATGAATCCCCAGCCAAAACTCAAAAATTAAAAACATTTAAAATGTTTTTTAACATCAGGAATAAATGCCTTGCCCAGCTCAAAATGTTAAAAAAGATTTATAACAACTACAAAGAAGTAACAAAATGCCCTTTTTACTAACTAAAATGTTGCCTAGATCAAAAACTCAAAACCATTTAAAATGTTAAAATTAAGAGCTCAGTAATGTTGTGGGATCAATATGCGAAAAAGAAAAGATAAAAGCAATAATATTCTATACACCAGCAAGGAACAGAAAGCGTAAGCAATGATCAGCAGCCCCCATTCAGCAATACCAGTAGTAACATTTCTCAAAGCCCTGGGATAGAGTGTTTCTGAGTCAGAGATTTGAACCCACTTTGCAGTGAGGTGCACTTAAACCATTTCTACCTATCCTAGGCTTTCTTTCTGCTTCACAGTATTCACCCTAGACTTAAGAACTGCTTTCTCCTATGCCTTGCTTAATGTTACACCATCAAAAGCACAAAAACTTTCTTTGCTTCTTTCCTTCTTAATCAAGTTTTTTTGTTGCCCTCAGCTATTTTTTAAATTGCATGTGGTATTTTAGCTTTTCTAAAGCATCCAGGGAGGTTCCATCCTCTTATACTTGCCCTGAGTCTTTCCTTCTTTTTATAATTTATTTCTTTATCTTTTGAAATTTGGACTAGTAAGAGAGCATTTTGCTAGCTAACTTAAGTTTCTTCACTCCAGGCTGATGGGTCAGCATCTATCTAAAACTTTGCATCTCAAGGGGAAAAGAAAAGACATGTTATTCTTACAGGTTCTGTTCTAAATTGACACATTTTCTTGGCCAAAACATTCATCCACATGGCCACCCCTCGTTTCAACAGGGTACAGTTAGTTATATAATCCTCCAGTAGGAAGGATCATCAGTCATGAAATCTACCACAGTCTATCTCATGATCATCACATATTGAGTCCAGCACTGCTAGACTGGCAGGTTCTACTATTGATTGATTGATTAATTGATTTTAATGCTTCAAAAATAATGTTCAATTGTCTTCAGGTTTTTATAGCTTCTGATAATCAGAATTTGGCTGTCTTTATTTCTTTTGTCCTTTTCTCTGGCCACTTTTAAGGTTTTCTTTTTCAGCAATTTGATTATTATGTGTCACCCTGTGTTTTCCTTTGTTTCCTCTACTAGAAATGAGTTTTTCCAATCTATGGGTTTCTAGTTTTTGTCAAATTTGGTACTATTTTAACTACTATATTTTCAATTGCTTTTTATCCGCCCCCCCCCCTTTTTTTTACCTCAGGGATACTAACTGCACATATGTTTGACTAATATTTTTTCAAAGGTTACTGATGCTCTTTTCATTTTTTCCATTCTATTTTTCTTCTGTTTTATTTTGAAAATTATTAATTGCTGTTTTTAAAGTCTCTGGTTTTTTTTTCTTAAAAGGACTAAACTGCTGTTATTGCAAGCCAGTATTTTAATTTTAATTTTAATTTTTAGAAGTTTTATTTGAGCTATCTCATATCTTCTATGTCACTCCTCAACATGTTCATATTTTCCTCCACCTATATGAATATGGGATATATTCATGATAGTTCTTTTAACATCCTTCTCTATTGTCTTATAATTTCATTTATTTGAGTGTCTAAGTCTATTAATTGATTTTTCTCTGAGCTATGGGCTGTAATTTCCTAATTCTTTGTATAACTTCTAGTTTTCTTTTGGATACTAGATATTGTGAATTTTATGTTGATGAATATGGAAATTTGTTGCATTACTTTAAATGGTGTTGACCTTTTTGTCTGCAATGCAGTCAGACTGCTTGAGGTTGCTTTGTTTCTATGTAGGACTGCTTTTCAGTGTTGTTAGGTCATGTTCAAAGCAGCCTTTATTCTAGGAATAATTTAGTCCTATGAAGATAATTTCCTTCTGTTTATTCTACCAAATGCTTTTATGAAATCTCTCCACTCTGGCTGAGGGGAAAATAAAATATTTCCATAAAATAAAATAAAATGCAGAAATTGTTCAGTCTATTCAGTTCCAGTGTCCAGTTAGTTAAATCCAGCCTTGGACAATTTATTCTCACACATGAGCAGATCAGTCCTCTGCCAAAGTCTGAAAGGGACATCTCAGCAAATCTTCCAAGCTCTGTCTTTGTGAAGCTCCCTTTGCTCCACCAATGTCTCCCAGAACTCCAATCAACATCTCTAAAACTAAGTAAGACTCTGGCTTTAATTTGTTTCCTTTCTTACTGCAAAGCAAAGCAGATACCACCTCTAAGTAGTAAACTGGAATAACTACAGTTTGCCAAATCATCAGGGCTAATTATCCTGTGTTGTCTATCTTGTAATGTCTGAATAATCGACTTACATATTTTGTCTAGTTTCCCAATTGGTTAAGGAAGAGTAAATTTGGTCCCTGTTACTTTTTCATGACCATATTGAAAAGTAACATTTTCAGTGTTTTACTCTCATTTTGAAAAATAATTATTTTTTAACAGAAAATGGGATGATTTCTTATGCTTCTAGTTGCTATTGTATCATATTGTGGGAAATTGACAGAAGAGGGGATTAAATATTAATGTATGGTGAGCATATGTAAAATATAGTTCATACCCAATGCCCATCTTAAATAATGGATTGCTATTTAACTTAGAAAATATTTCTAGGCCCCCCCCAAAATAATAAAATATATTTGCTAAGATTAACAGATTATAAATATGAATATTCTCAAGTGTAGAACTCATTGCAACATTGTGGGTTTCAAATGCCACTCAAATTTGGGAGAGAGAGAAAGATATATAAGTATATGGAGTTTATATATAATATTTTAACCAAAATTTAACTTTCTCAGTAAGATATAATATCAAAACATGTAAATACTTTGACCATATTATTATAACTGTCCCTAGGTAAACACAAAATTTGTTGTTTAAATATTGGCCAAGGCTAAAACTTGCGCAATTTTATCATAAAATTTCCCCAAATTGTTGGCTCTTCACCTGAAAAATGTTTGAAATGTTCATTATAGATGCCAGCTATTTCTCCACATACCAGTGGTCTTAGAGAATATAAGCTTGTGCCTATGGAAGATACTTTTAGATTTTTGCCTGCATAGATATGTTTTTATAGAAACTAAACATAAGTAATAGAAAGCAAAGGGAAAGTAGATTCAATATGTACTAGGATTCATTGCCAAGCATATCCTATTTTTGTTTGTTTTTTGGTTGGTTGGTTGGTTGGTTGCTTGGCTGGCTGGCTGGTTTGTCTGTCACCACACATGAACTTTGATATGAAATTTTTAATGGGTGGTAAATACTTAACATGAAATATTTTTGCAGACTCTGGGATTTTTTAAAGAAAGCAATATGTTTCACAACACAAAAGCCCCTTACTCATAAGACCAAGATAGAGTTTTATGAGTATAGTCAAATCATTAGTGTTTGCTTATATATTTCTCAAAAAATATTAAAGAAAAATGTTTGCACATCGAGTTTGACTAAAATCTACTCTTTCTTCTGAAGAAGTACCTAGATTTTAACAGAGCTGTTATCACTTAGCATATAACTAAAAGGTTCATAGTACTTCAAGGTGTTAGCATGTTGTAGTTTCATTTTTTTTCATTTTTACATTGAAAACATAGAGTGCCAGATTCAAATATATGAATAAAATACTTTGAAAGTTTTGTCTGTGATATCTTATGTACAGGTTTATAGTTTTGACATTAGTATGCATACTTTTATAATTAATTTGATATGTTTTATGATATCTTTTTTATTTTTCTTTCAAAAGTCATAGCCATCCTGTATCTAAAATATCTTACTCTTTTTCTGCCTCATGGAGAGATTTCCAATTGCTTGTATGTATTTTTTGAAAATTAAAGAAAGTTAATTATGAAAAAAGGCAAAATGCATATAATATTTGTATCCAACATCAATACCTCTTTTGCTATTATGTGCTGTTATGTAATGACATAATGGTGGGGTTATTTTCATAACTGATATTATATACGCTTAAGGCCACAGGCTTCTCTTATGGTTCCAAAGGTATTCCTGCTACCTGTTATTCTGGTCTATTAGGCATTGTAATTAGGTAATTGGATATTCTTTAAAGACTATCTTAGGTACCACGTAGATTAGAATGGTTCCTCTGAAGCAGTTACCAGATCTGTTATGTAATTACATAATTAAGTCCACATAGTAAAAATCTTAACAAAACTCTTTAAAAAAATAAACAGCCTGCACTGAGGCAACAGAATGACTTTGATTGCAAATTAGAAGTGGAAAGAAGGTGGTAATATATTCAATCTCAAAAGTGAAGGTCTCTAAACACTAATTTTTATATTGAGATTGCATCCCTCAAAGGAAAGCTCAAGGGAGCTGGATCAGGTCCTTCAATTCTCCAGAACATTGGCCTCTACTGGTTTTATTAGTCCTATAATTTTTTCCCCATGTTCTTGTCTTTTTTACCTTCCCCAAAGACATTCATAAAGTCATTATGGTTTGGGAGCCAAGAGGGAAAATAAATGGTGACTAAGTTATTAAATGAAATGAAAACTCTTCATTTGTAATTTTATGTATTTTTTAAGTGAATTAAATTCTGCTACATCCTATATTTCCCGAACATATCATCTTAACTACCAGTTACATATGATGCATTTGCAAAGTGTAAATCAATCAAATTAAATAATAAAATCAAATTTGGAGTTGGTGCCCACCTTGAAACTCACAAAGATAACACTTTTTAAAAAATACATAAGCTCTAAAATATGGAGGCATCTAGGCACTAATTGCCAAAAGGTAAAATTGATCATGTGAAGGTTGGCCCTTCTTTCATTTTATATGACACAGGGAAAAAAAAAATGTCAGTCTGTATAAATATGGATACTTCCAGGGAAAAATTCATTAACCACTAATATTCCCTAATTCAAAACATATGTCTTTTATGTCTCTTATAGCCCACAAATCCCCAAGTCACTGCAGCCCTTGACTGGCATTCTGCAGTCAACTGATTCTCAGTGACCACTGTACCCCATTCTCTGTACTACCAATCCCATGTGAAATGTTATGTCTATTTATTTCTTAATTAACCTCACTTCTCCACTCCCACTGTCAATTAACTTGGAATGGTATCTTCTATAACTATCTTTCTATTTTGCTCAAAGCTATGGTTAATCCCTCCAATGTTCACTTCTTGCTAATTTTCAAAGAAGGACTATTTCAAACCAAAGAGTTATGTTTCCTCTGAATTAATTATATCAGTTTTCTGATTAAGCCACTACTTAACAAAACATCCTCTAATTTATGGCATGTAACAGCGATTTATTAGCATCTCCCATGATTCTTTGAGTTGACTGAACTCACTTAGTAGTCATCACTTCTGATCTTTCATGTGGTCTTGGTAGACAGTGGCTGGGGCCAGAGTTACCTGAAGATATGACTGGCTGGAAATGTCCAATATGGCACATGCACTCACTGTGCCCTCAGCTAAAGAGCTGAAGAGTTGGAAAAACTGAAAGCTGGCCATCTTTCTCTACATGACCTCCCTATATGGCTAGCTTGTGAAACCTTAGAGAATGGCAATTTCAAAGTAAAAGCTGGTTCCTTATCGGAATGCCTGTATGTTCCCAGTGACGAAAGGTGAAACCCACCAGTGTTTTTATGTCTAGCCTCACTTTCACCATATTCTATGGATTACACAGGAAGAGGCTACTAAAGTGTGCAACTATTGGCAGATGTGATTCTGCAGGGACTTGTATTTGGAACAAAGGATGGCCCACACTCATATAACATGCTATCTCACCATCAAATATATAACAATAGGTGTTTTATGAGCCAAGGAATATGATAAAGCAGAGTATAAGGTAGTCACAATATCACTGAAGTTGCCAGGAAGAGGGAAAGCTTCTTCTTCACTTGTGCCTCCAGATTGCTCCAGCCTCTTTAATGTTAGAGCAAATCAATTTAGACATGCATTCTACTTTACTTAAATAAATTCCAGGTGAAATCAAGGTCCTATATCCCACAACAACTGTTTAAACTCTCCAACAATCAAACAATGAAATACCAATTCATTTCTCAAACAATATTACATATATATGTATATATATGTGTTATATATATACACATACACATACACATATACTATCTGTAGTCAAGATACCCATCCTATGTTGGTGGAAATAAAAAACAGCCCCATTCATACTATGCAGGTGGAAACAGTCCCATTCATACTACTGGTGGAAATATAAATAACAACAACCTCTTTAAGAAGAAATTGACATATGTTTATCTTGCTTGACACAGCCAATTCCTCTTTTTGGAACTGACATAATTTGGAAAATAAGCTGAACTCCTACACAAAGATACTTCTCTCAGGATTATGTATATAGGCAAAAAAAAAAAAACTATAAGCAACCTAAATATTCAAACATAGAAGAAAAGAAAACCAAACTATAGTAAGTACCAAGAATGAAATTTTATGCAGTCACATATGCTCCAGCCTCATTAGTGTTGGTGCAAATTAATTCAGACACAAGCTGAACAGTACTTAAATAAATTCCAGAAGAAATCAAGGTCCTTAATAAATATATATCCCATAATTCAAAATTATGCTTCTGAACATTTTATAATAATAGAAAAAACATAAAAGTTAATATTTATTGAGCACCAGACATATGTGCAGGTACCTGTATTATGTAAATGCTTAACATACATCATGTTTTATTTTTTCCAATAGCTCTCTTCTGGAAGTGTGTATGATTATTCTATTCCTTTTGGGGGTGAGAAAAGTGAGATTTAAAGGAGCTGAATCATGTTCCCAAGTTTTAAAAAATGAGGAAATAAGAATTTAAACCAACATGCTCTGTGTTCACTTTCTTATATTTATGACTAACTTGCTCTATTACTTCTGATGAATAGCATGAAGTAAAACAAACAGCCAACAAACACACACATGCATGTGCACACACAAACACAACATTTTAGAGAGAATATAAATGAAACGAGTTTAAAAATAAAATATTCAAGAAACAATAAGATTGGGAGGATGTAAACTACTATACTGATTATGGTTGCCTTTAGGTGGTAGTCTGGGTTGTTTTCCCTTCTCCTTTATATGTGTTTAAGATGTTCTGGAATAAACCAGATTTTTCAGATGCATGGAGGAAAAAGAATTTCATAAATAACTTTAATTTTCAAAAAATATGTAGAAGTAATTGGAAATATCTCTATGAAAAGAAAAAGTGTGCGATATTTTGATACAGCTATTCACTTTTGTGCAAATAAGGAGGCCAGTTATGTGCATATCTATCACGGATAACATGGGGATGTAGCATCTTAACACAAGCTAAGAAAGTTGGAGTTCCTAAGAAAGAAGCTAGGGAAGTCCTAAAAAGTGAGAAAGACAAATACCCCTTTCACTTGATAAACGATAAACCAGGAGAACATTCTTGCCACAAGGAAGATGGTTTAAATAAAGTTGTCTGGCAAAAAGAAGACTCCAGGGGTTTTGTCAATGGTTGAAGTGCACTGGGAGTCCCAGAGCTCCAGGGAGTCCATCTGAGTCAGATGTACCAACATCTGGTAAGAACAAAGGAAGCAGAAGCTTTTCTGATGAGTAGCAGATTATAGATGAGAAATTTAGCTGATTGGTTTGTATTCAATAGTTCCTTGATTGGCTGATGCTTACACTATGCTACACATAAATTTAAACATGATTCATTAAAATATTAATATTAGGCATTTTTTATTTGTATAAATTAAAGGCGCACAAGAGCAGTTTTAGATATATGGCATGGATATATTGGCTATATTGCATAGTGGTGAACTCTGGGCTTTTAATGTAACCATCACCCAAATAATGTACATTATCCTCATTCAGTAATTTCTCATTCCTCCTTCATTCTGACTATCCCATCCTTTCAGTCTGCAGTGTCTATTATTCCATACTCCACATCCATGTCAACCCTCTATTTAGCTCCCATTTATAATTGAGAACATACCTTATTTGACTTCCTGAATTGTTTCACCTGAGATAATGGCCTCCAATTCCATTTATGTTTCTGAAAAAGACATGATTTCATTCTTTTCTAAGGGTGAATAATATGCCATTATGTACAAGTTCAGAGAATTAAATTGCAAACTCATCTTAGAAAAAGTGCTACATACCTCATGGCTGGATATCATTACTATAGTTACCTTCTAAGAACTCCCTTTGGAGTTCCAGCTCCTAATACACCTTTAAAGCACTTTTTCTGGGATGAGTTTGCAAACTTCCTAGACAATGATAGCTCTGGTGGCCATTCTAGGAAAAGAGCCCCCAGATTGCTTTGACGGGGGGACTAGGAGCTGGCTGGTACATAGATAGCTTCCCAAGGGGTATACTTCAAAGGTGCCCACAGGGACATTCAGCAATGAGGTATGTAGCACTTTTGTTAGGAAGAGTTTGTGAAGTTAATTATCCAACTTCATGTATATATGCACCACAATTTCTTTATCCAGTCATCCATTGA
This sequence comes from Arctocebus calabarensis, assembly GCA_963573935.1. Taxonomy (NCBI): domain Eukaryota; kingdom Metazoa; phylum Chordata; class Mammalia; order Primates; family Lorisidae; genus Arctocebus; species Arctocebus calabarensis. Next base: position 21,833 of record CAUYON010034386.1, read on the forward strand.
TAAGACACTTTGGTTGATTCCATACCTTTGCTATTGGGAATAGTGCCTCAATAAACATATGAGGGCAGGTGTCTTTTTGATAAAATGATTTCTTTCCCTTTGGGTAAGTACTCAGTAGTAAGATTGCAGAATCAAATGGTAGTTCCATTTTAAGTTCTTTGGGAAATCTCCTTACTATTTCCTATAGAAGTTGTACTAATTTGCTTTCGCAACAACAGTGTATAAGTGTTCCATTTTCTCCACATCCTCTCCAACATATGTTTTTTTTTTTACTTTTTAATAATAGCCATTTTAACTAGTGTATGGTGATATCTCATTGTGGCTTTAATTTACATTTTTTCCATGTACTGATGAAAAGAATATATATTCTGTGACTGTTGGATAGAACATTATGTCCATTTTGTTTGAAGTCCAAATTAAGTCCAGTTTTCCTTGACTTAAAAGTCTTGACGATCTGTCTGGTGCTGTGACTGGGGTGTTGAGGTCTCTCAGTCTTATCCACCCCTTTTTCTAAGTCTTGTAATACTTGCTTCCTCAATCTGGGCATTCCGCTATTGGATATACATACTATCTTCAGGGTTGCTGAGTCCTCTTGTTGAACTGATCCCTTTATCCTTTGGCTTGTTCTTTTCTGGTTTTGATTTAAAGTCTGTTTAATCTGATATATATAAATATAACTACTTCTGCTTGCCTTTGGTTTCCAAATGAGAATGTTCACCACTTTAATAAAAATTTTAATTTTTAAAAATGACCTAAGTGATTAGAGACAAAGAGGGGTTATGGAGAAGTAGGAGAAATGTCTAGGCTCCTTGATAAAAAAGTTTAAAAGGGCCCTACAGCAGACAACGAGCTTCAAGAATCTTGTGACTCAGTTGCACAAGTATGACCTGTTTTTCACAAAATGCGATTTCTAGTTTGTGACGACACAAAGTGGAGTAATGGTCACAGTTACAGAACAGTGCACATAGCAACTGTCAGAAACATCACAAGACTAATAGACACCATGATACAATTGTCAGAAAAATAGAGGGTCATAATTATGATTAAAAGAGAAGGGAAATGGGCACATGTGGGAACTGAGGTAATCTGTGACCAGTGAACAATAAACAAGACATCTAAAGACCCAGGGGAGCAATGGAAAGCTTTATCAATAATTCAGGAGAAATTAAGGTACTTATACTTAAGTACTGCCTTTGTGTGAAGTCTCTTCTCATTCACAAAAGGTACCTTTTTCCAGTGTCTCTGGAAAAGTCTATATCTATGCTTTACTTTAAATAAACTGTACTCTTTTTCTTTACTTTAAATAGACTGTACTATTTCTACTGCATCTAAGTCCTGGCTTCTTTATTCTCCCTCCCCCACATGATACTTTCACTTCGACTGGGCCAAATATACTAGTTTTGCTCAGTAAATTGGACCACGTCCATTGAACAGCTCAGGATCTCAGAGACCCCGGACACGGAGGAAAGGGGAACTGAAGGAAAAGCAGGCAGGTCTTTATGTTCTCATCCAGGAATCCCACCTTTTTAGTCTCCAAAACCCCACCCTTATGGCAGTTTACCTGAATCTGAAGAAAACTAGGAGGAAATAAGTAGGTCTATGTATATTAGCCTGGCAAATATGAATTCCAGAACTGTAAATAACATAACAAAATGAGGGCTTCCCTCCACTGTGCTTCTCTCTGTTTAAGCTCCCTTGTTGGTGACTAACAGCAGGGAACAAGGTAACTTGATGACAAATGGACAAGAGTACTTCCCAATTGTTAGATTTACTCTTTTTTTTATTATTATTAATTTTTTAAATATCAACTAGAAGAGGGCAGTGCCCATAGCTCAGTGGGTAGGATGTCGGCCACATACACTGGGACTGGCAGGTTCGTACCCAGCCCAGGGCCTGTTAAAATTAACAATGACAATTGCAACAACAACAACAACAACAAAAATACATAGCCGGGCCTTGTGGCAGGCACCTGTATTCCCAGCTACTTGGGAGGCTGAGGCAAGAGAATCACTTAAGACCAAGAGTCTGAGATTCCTGTGAGCTGTGATACTACCACATTCTACCAAGGGCAACAGTTTGAGACTCTGTCTCAAAAAAAAAAGAAAAGAAAAACTAGAAGAAAACTCTGGACTTGCAGCAGTTCAGTAATTTGCTCAATTCTAAGATAAACTGTTATAAAATAAGTTCTGCATAAACTTGGTTTAATTGACTAGCTATTGGGGGAAAATGTGAAAACTTACATGCATATCCAGAGGACACCACATCAGGGGAACAAAAAAGTCTGACAACCCACTGCCTGCATTTCCTATGGTTTATACCATTAATTTTGGTCTTTTTCTTCCATGAATGGCTATTTAAATTGAAATTCATTTGGTTCTTTTAAGAAGTTGGAAAGCCAGGTCTAAAATGGATAGTCCATATACAAATGTGATGCGTTCTACAGTATACTATGATATACCACTCACAAAATTATAGACACAATAAACAAAGCTTAGAACTTTTATCCGGACTTTGTTTTGTACAGACTAACTTTGCTAAATGGATGTGTCTGATAAAAGTTGCTAAGTTGAATCATCACTATTGAGTAAATAGCATGCTAACTGTACTGATTGCTTGTGACTTATACTTTATTTTATGTAAAATTTGATTTTAGAATTGACCCTCAAATTGGTTTCTAAAATAATGGGCTTAGTGCATAAGGGACACAAAGTTTTCCTATAGTAATTTCCCAGGCTTCTACCATCCCTGGGGATGGTGCCAAATCCAAATTAGCACTGAGCAACCTGAACCTTCAAGGTGAAAGGATCCTGGGACACCAGTAAAATTTGTCTCTTAATGACACTGTTGCTTTTCTGAGCTCAGGAAGTCTAATTGTTGTAGCTTTTCTCAGAGTTCCCAGAATGATTGTTACTGTCCTTAGTAAATTACAGCAAGTATCTTCACACCTGGAAGATAAGTTTCTTTCCTAATCACTTGTTTATCATCTACTTCAAGCTCATTTCCTCCTCTATAATGACAACTACCCATCCTTCAAAGTCCAGCTCAATTAATTCTTGATTATGGCTATGGGCCTTCTTATCATTTCATCTCACAAGAAAATGTCCTTTATCTGAACTGCCTGACATTCACTACCCATATCATGTGTAGTGATTTGAATTGTGTCCTCCAAAGAGGTACGTTGAAGTCCTAATGGTTACTTTCAAATGTGACCTTATTTGGAAACAGCATTTTTCAGATGTAATCAGGTTAAGATGAAGTCATTTGCATTTGCACTAATGCAAGATGACTGGTATCCTTATAAGAAGAGACACAGGAAGGAAGGATGCCTTGTGAAGACAAAGGCAGCGAGTGGAGTGGTACCTCAACACGTCAGCACTTGCTGGCCAGTACCAGAAACTAGGAGAAAGGCCTGGTACAGATCGTCTGTTAGAGCCTACAGAATAGACCCTCCCTTCCCACACCTGGATTTCAGGCTTCCAACTTCTGTAACGATGAGAAAATAAATTTCTGTTGTGTTAAGTCACCTAATTTGTGGTATTTGGTTACAGCAGTCTTGGGAAAACAATACACCATCCACTCATAAAACTTTCTCCCCATGTATTGCCCACCACCTATTGCTAAGTCTACATCTTTACCTTGTATAAAAATTCCCCTGGGTTAGAAACCATATTTTAATTATTTTCTTATGTGTTAATGATCCCTCATCTTTATAAGAGTTTGCAAATAAAATACAAAACATTCTGTGAACTGGGCATCTGTATTTTTATTTGCTAAATCTGGCAGCCCTAATTTATGTACAAAACAGACGATCAACAAATAACTAAGGAATAATGGATAGATACCTAACATCAATTTTATGAAACTTTCCTTCTTGATATTTATAACAATTAATCTGCAAAGACACCAAAATTTTTAACCTACTGTCTATTATACTTTAGTGGCCCGTACCTGGAATACAGAAGTAAGATGTTGTAAGTGCACATTAGTAGTAGAGATTATTAAAGAAGAACACTGATAATGGTCAGAAATGTGAAAGGAGATGCCATTGGGAAGGCAAAAACTGAAGATATCAGGACCCTGCCATTTGAAAGGCTTCAGGATCAGAATCTAGAATCATGATAGACACATTAGTAAAATCACTTATTTCCCAAATCTAGAAATACCTGGCCAGAAATAGAACTAGCATTAACTGATTATGCTTATATGTGTCAGACTTTTCACATACATTAGTTCATTTCACCTCACAGCAATTATGTTCCAAGGTAGATATCAATACCCCCACAATTTAGAAATGAAAGAACGAATGTTTGGATAGGAGAGTCAGGGTTCAAATCCAAGATCCACAACCCGTCCTCTGTCCACACTTCTAAATTGCCTCTTGAAACCTTTGTTTTCCTGAGCAGTGCAAATTAGGAACAAACAATTAAAGGAAGGGCCTATTCGCTAAGTAGATAATACGCATTTTAAAATTCACTGATGCAAATAGCAGCCTGGCAGCAAATATTAAGTCATGTAAAATTTATGGACAAATGTATGACTAAAAATGCCATTAGTGGAAAAGGATGCCGTAGAACTCATTTTTGAAATCAGAATCTACTAGAGCTTCCAGAACACCTGCCTGGCTAAATTGACATGGGGTCTATTTCAGGATGACCCTCTCCATCTTCCTGTGGAAAGGAAGGACTTCATACTAAACCCAGTTACTTCATTATCATTTAGCATTCCTTGGAGATACAAAAGTTGCATTGTGTATTGTAAAGTGCACCAGGCTTGAAATCATAGTATCTGGGCCTGCTCATTATTCTGTTTCCTATTAGCGATGGGACAGAGCAATAAGTCACAAACAATCTTGGCTTAGCTTCCCTTTTTTGACCAATTTCTAAATTCCTTTCCAGCATACATTTAAGAGCCTGTTATGTGCAGCTTTTATTTTCTAATTATACCAATGCCTTTTAACTGGTGTACTGTTTCCTACATGTATTAAATAGAATGTGTCTTGCTTTTAATGTCTTTGTATTTCATTCGTTTAGTCCATTAATTGATCTCCTACTCTATGTCAAGCACCGCGCAAGGCACTGGGGATATAAACGAAAAACAAAAGAGACAAAGTGCTTACTTTTATTAAGATTACAGAAGGGGGAAAAAAAACGAGTAATTAGAATGGTCAGAAATACGAACGTAAAGGCCATTGTCAAAAGACTTTAAAATAATAAACGTATAATTACAATTTTAATAAATGTTTTGAAAGAGAATTACAGAGTCCTGAGAAACTAGTTAACAGTTTAACTTAAGTCTCTGGGGTCAAAGAAAACATCCCTGAGGAAATTAACATGTAAATTTAAACTTGAAGGGAGAAGAGAATTTGGCAGATGAAGAGGTTGCGGAAAAGCCTTCTTATAGTGAAAACATCAGCTGTGAAGGCTGATTTAGGAACAGGTTTGGCATAAGGAGAAAACAAAAGACGGTCCTAGGGGTGATGTCTGCTGAGGCCACAGAGGCTAGAGATGTAGCTGGGCAGTCACAGAGGGAAAGCCCAGGATACAGTAAAAGTAGAGCATGGACGAGACTGATGTGCTTATTAAAATATACTCTGTTTGGTGTTATTGTCATGCAGGAGCACAAGGGGTGACCGGAAAATAATAAGAAAGCCTTGCCAGAAGTTCAGGATGGAGATTACCATGACTTAAGACAATAACTATGGGGACAGAGAGGATTCATTCTTACTTGGGATGCCAGTTGCCAGTGAAAACTCGTGTATAAAGGAGGGCTGTCACGAATGGCTCTGATCATCTGAATGAGCAGCTGGGACATTAGGGGAGTCACTGTGGAGACATGAACTCCTGAAAGAGGAGTGGGTATGAATGGGAGAAGCATGAGTAGACTTCTGCGCAAACTCAGCACAAGGTTCGTACGATAAATCTTGTTGTGGAGCCAAACCACAGCTGTATGATTCAGAGGGTCAGGACCACCAGAAGTCTTTTTCCAGCTCCCAGTACAAGGTCACACCTCATGAAGCCAATACTTGCTTGATGTGTGATTGATGATAAATGAGCAAGAAAAACAATGAACACAGAGGAAGTGACTGAAATCGGAAAACATTTTTGTGTAGATTTGATCAGTATGCAAAACAGTCCTGTGTGGTAAGATTGGCAGGGAAATAGTTCTGAGATATGCTGAAAGGCTCCTTCAGCCCAGCATTCTCCCCTACCAATTGGACATGGTGCTGCCTCTTGCGATTTTTCTCCATGGTGAAAGTCTCCACCAGCAGAGTCTCCAGAAAGTCCTTGTTGGCATGTCACAAATTACTGGGAAGATGCTTGAAGCCTTCTCTACCTTTGGCACAATAGTATAAATTAATGACTGCAGCCACTTAGTATGAGCAAGGAAGGAGGGAAAAATAATGAGATGAGTGAGTGTCCACATTGAAGAAGGCTTAGCAGTTTCTACCTGTGGATAGCAGGCTAGCACAGACAAAGAAACAATAGCCTTGGAGGCCACTAAACAAGGGCCTGAAAGGCAAAAGTGTGGCTTACTTATTTCTGTGGTATAAATACTCCCACCATGACCAAAAGTAAACTGTCTTTAACAACTGGCTTGCAAAATGCCTGATAATTTAACAATCAGCTCCCTTAAGCAAGAACAGGCAGGCTCCAGCACACCCCTGTGTGTGGGTGAAGTTGGCCCAAATAGAATGCTGAGAAATCTGCTTTATTTCTCAAGTTTGCCCAGGGCTTTTTCTGAATAGAGATCCAGACTTCAAATGAAAAAAAAAAAAATTCAAGCTAGAAGAAAACAAAAAAGTCATACTACCACCACGTCCTGCTTTGCCTTAATATAAAATTGGATGTGGGGCTAACTCGTTATTAATTGCATCAATTATCAACATGTTCATTTGGCTAAACCACAATACTGGCTAAATCAAACTATTTGCCTTCTCCACCCCTCTACTCATAGCTGAATGAGAACACACAACCATAGTTTCAATGCTGCTATAAATATATGATGAACTTTAAGGTGGTCTTCAACATTTCTAGAAAGCCTGATGTAGTTTCCTAATTATTTGTTCTTCCTCACTCTCCTTAACAATGATTTCCTATCTTCTCCTGTCTCTTCAAGCCTCTAACACTTCTCCCATATCATCAACCTCAGCCAATGTGCTTACTTCCTACTTCACCAGGAAGAACTAAGGGGCTCAAGGAAAATACTAGAAAGCTCCCAGCACCATCACATCTACTACACACTTGAACCTCTGCCTGAGTCCTCTCTGCCTATACCGGCTGCCTTTTCTTAGACTATGCTGGATGAACTGCCCATGGCAGGGCCCCACAGAGCCTAACCTGTCTCATGGTTCATGAGCTCTCATTCTCTCTAACCTGTGCTGGGACATTACTCAATTTCCTCCTCTTCCTTTCACAACATCATTTTCCCCTTTCTATCTCTCCTTTCCCATCAACATGCCACCTTGCTATTATTTCTTTCACTAAAAAGGTCCCTCCTGATTCTGTTTCCTTTTCATCCCATTATTTATGAAGACATAATTTATAGACAAGCTGCCTTTTCTTATTGCGCAGTTCTGCAAGTTTGGCACACACGTGCAGAAGTGTAACCACCACCACAACTGAGCCATGGACCTGTTCTATCACTCCAAGAATATTCTCCTTTACCCCTATTGTCAAACCTCCCTCCCTCTTCTCCAGCTCTTGCAACCACTGTTTTCTTTCACTATGATTTTGCCTTTTTCAGAACGTCACATACACATCATCACTCCGTGTGCATCCTTTTGAATCTGGCTCCTTTCACTGAGCATCGAGTTTTTACATTAATCAGTAATTTGTTCCTTTTTATTGCTCAGCAGTATTGCAGTGAATTGATAAGCACAGTTTGTTAATTCTGGGGAGGGACTTCTGGGCTGTTTCCAAGTTTTTGCGATTAAATATAATGTTGTTATAAATGTTAATGTGCAGGTTTTTGTGTGAACATAAATTTTCATTTTACTTTGGAAAATATTTGGGAGTGAGATGACTCGTTGTACAGTAAGCATATGTTCTAGATACAGAAGAAATGACCAAATTGTTTTCCTAAGTGGTTGTGCCATTTTATATCGCCTCTAGTGTTGTGCACAAGAGTTCCTTTTTCCCACATCCTCACCAGTACTTTAAAAGACCAGAAAATGTAAAAATCCACCCTCCCAGTGACGTGAGCCAAAACATCTGGCATCATCATGAATCCTTCTACGTCGTTCAAATGCTGTACATCCAGTGAGTCAACAAAACCAGTCAGATCTGCCTTCAAGTTACATTCAAAATCTAACCTGTTATTTCTTTTCTTTTCTTTTTTTTTTGTAAGACAGAATTTATTCACAGAAAACACTAAGGCTCCTGGTAGAGGGAGAGAATTCTAGTGGGGAGAGAGAAGCTCTCTCCATTTCTCTCCCGGTCATTCCCCATCTCCTCCTTTAGGCCTTTAGTCTCAGGGTATGGGTTCCTTGGCCAGGGAACTGTAACGAATGAATACAGTCCCTTTCACCAGGGGCAAGGTGAAGGAATGTAACAATGAATGGATACAGTCCATTCATGGAATTGAGGTCTAGGAAATTCACAAGAAATTGACCTAGGCATAGGAGATGGGGGTTCCACATTTAGTCCGAAGTGTGAAGTGAAGGAGACACCAAGGCACAGGTGTCCCCTCAGCAGTTGTCCAGCCTTTTTGGCAATTGGAGCCTCTGGTGGAGGTTGGAGGTCCCCCTCCTTGCCTGTCATCCAGCCCGCTGGCTCTTCAGGTGGCTGTCGCACCACCGACACTGCCAAGGAGGAGGTAGAAGGTCTGCCATCCCCGCTGAGCTGGCTAGGGCGTCAATTGTCCTGCATCAGTTCTCCCTCTCTGAGTAGAAACTCCAACTGCTGTTAGGGAAAAGGGGC
>CAUYON010034388.1:0-22025 GCA_963573935.1 Arctocebus calabarensis
GGCGCCTATAGTCCCAGCTACTTGGGAGGCAGAGGCAGGAGACTCACTTGAGCCCAGGAATTGGAGGTTGCTGTGAGCTGTGATGCCACAGCACTCTATCCAGGGTGACAGCTTGAGGCTCTGTCTCAAAAAAAAAAAAAAAATGTTCTTAGTGCTTTTTTTGTGCACTGATTATTTTTCAAATCTTGCAACATGTCCACGCATGCCAACTCACAGATAGTGATTTTCCAAATTCTAGCAAGAACAGAAAGGGGTCTGCCAAAACATTTTTTCTTGAAAATCTACAGTGGTTTTAATAAACATCTCCTGGGGGTGTCTTTTCTCATTTGTCAAATCAGAATTAGTAATACATTAACAGTGAGGAAGACTACCAAAAATGTATGCAAAGCTATTTTCTCTATGAATCTGACTGTTCTAGTTACCTCATATAAGTGCATTCTTAAAATATTTCACCCTTTGTGTCTTTATTTCCCTTAGTATATTATCTTCGAGGTTCATCCAAGCATCAGAATATAATTTCCTTGTAAGGCCAAATAATACATCTTGTTTGCCATTCATCCATCAAGTGAAAATTTGGGTTGTTTCCATCTTTTGGCTATCATGAGTAATGCTGCCATGAACATTGGTTAAACAGGTATTTGTTGATTTCCCTGCTTTCAATTCTTCAGGTGTATTCCAGAAAATTAACTTGCTAAATTGCTTGTTAAATGAATGAGTCTGTTTCTTTAAAAAATTAAACATAGGGCGGCGCCTGTGGCTCAGTGAGTGGGGCTCCGGCCCGTGTACAGAGGGTGGCGGGTTCAAACCCGGCCCTGGCTCAACTGCAAAAAAAAAAAAAAAGAAAATTAAACATAATTCTATCTTTCCACTGTACTGTGTTGCATTGCATCTGTGCCTTTTTACGTTTCCACTAGCAATGTACAAGGGTTTCAATTGCTCCACTTCCTCACCAACACTTGTTTTCTCTGTGTGTATGTTTGTGTATAATAGCCATCTTAATGGCTGTGAAGAGATATCTTATTATAGTTTTGATTTGCATTTTCCTAATAATTAATGATATTAATCCTTTTTACACATTCGTTGGCCATTAGTGTATTTTCTTTGCAGAAATGTCTATTCAGTTTTCTTTGTCCATTTTTTAATGAAGTTGTTTATTTTTTTTGTTGAGTTTTAGTAGTTGAGTAGTATAATATATATTATACATGTATATTCTAGGTATTAGTCCCTTATTGATACAGGACACGTGGCACCCTAGCCAGCTCAATGGAGGGGCTGGACCAGCTGCCTCTGCCTTGGTTGTGTTGGTGCAGTGGCAGCCCACAGAGGAACCAGCGAGCTGGAAGCTAGGCAGGGGCCCCTACAGGAGACTCTAGTAGCTGGAGGGGCCAGACAATTGCTGGGGAGACCCCTGAACCTTAAGTTTCCCTGCCATGCCTGGCTATTTTTTGGTCGCAGTTGTCATTCTTGTTTAGCAGGCTGGGGCCAGTCTCAAACCCACCAGCCCCAGTGTATGTGGCCAGCGCCTTACTCACTGAGCTACTGGCACGGAGCCATAGATAGTAGTATAATTTGAGACTCTGTCTCAATAATAATAATAATTTATTCTTTTTATTTTCTTTTTTGTTTGTTTTATTTTCTCATTATCTTTCAAACATAATTTGGAAATATGTTTGCTTATTATGTCCTTTCTTCTTGATGTTCTTGTGCCCTTTCTTCTTGGTTTCCTTCTTTTATTGTTTTTTTCCTGGTTAGAGAATTTTTTGCCATTCTTTTAGGATAGATCTGCTGACAACAAATTCTAATAGTTTTCCTTTATCTGAGAATTCTCTGTTCTCCCTCATTCCTAACGTATTTTTTAATAGAGTACATAGTATTCTGGATCAACAGTTCTTTGCTTTCAGCCTTTGTTTTTGGTTTTTGGGGACTGAGTCTCACTCTGTTGCCCTGGGTAGAGTCCCCTGACATCATCACCGTAGTTCACAGCAACTTCAACCCTGGGTTCAAGCAACCCTCTTGCCTCAGCCTCCTGAGGAGCTGGGACAACAAGCATGTGCCACCATGCCCAGGTAGTTTTTTCTATTTTTGTATAGATGGGGTCTCGAACTCCTGAAAGGCAATCCACCTGTCTTGGTCTTCAAGAGTGCTAGGATTACAGGTCTTCTTTCAGCCTTTGGAAAGTATTTTTCTGCTTCTTGCTGCACTCCTTGGTTTCTGATGAGAAATCTGTCATTCTAATTATTTTTACCTTATAAGTAAGATCCCTTTTTCTCTAGTGGCTTTCACAGTACGTTTTCTTTGTCTTTAATTTTCAAAAATTTAATTATAATGTGACTGAGCATGGATTTCTGTAAGTTTATTCTGTGTAGGGTTTGCTTACCTTATTAAATCTGCAGGCTTATGTCTCTTATAAAATTTGTGAAATTTTCGAACATTACTTCCTTGAGTACTTTTTCAGCCCTACCTTCTTTCTCTTCTCCTTGAGAGTCCAGTGACAATATTGTTGGATCTTTTGTAATAATATGACAGCTCCCTGGGGCTCTGTTCATTTTTAGGCCTATTTTCTTTCTGTTGTTCAGATTTGTAATTTTCATTTTTCCATCTCTGATTCTTCCACTTCACTGATTCTTAGATCTGTATTCTCCATTCTGCCCAAACACTGAGCTTTTGATTTTGTTTGCTGTATTTTTCAGTTCTAAAGTTTCCATTTGGTTCTTTATGTCTTCCATTTTATTGCCAAGATTTTCTTTTTTCTTTCTTTCTTTTCTTTCTTTCTTTTTTTTTTTTTTTTTTTAAAAAAGAGTCTCACTTTATCGCCCTCAGTAGAGTACTGTGGAGTCATAGCTAACAGCAACCTCCAGCTCTTGGGCTTAGGCGATTCTCTTGCCTCAGCCTCCCAAGTAGCTGGGACTACAGGCGCCCACCACAACGCCTGGCTATTTTTTTGTTACAGTTTGGCCAGGTCTGGGTTCAAACTGGCCACTCTCAGTATATGGGGCCGGCACCCTGGCCAATGAACCCCAGGCCCCACTCTATTGCCAAGATTTTCTATTTCTTTCCTGAGACTTATTATTTTTTTCATTTGTTTCAAGTATATTTATAATTTCTCATGGAGGAATTCTTATCATGGTTTATTTAGAATCTTTGTCAATCACTTGTCAGACTTTTGGCTAAGATCAAGTGTACTATATGTTCTTATCAGTTTAAAATCTTTGTCAGATAACTCTAACATCTCTGTCATCTTAGTCTTGGCAGTTCAGACTTCTGTAACAAAATACCAAAAACTGGGTGGCTTATAAACAATAAAAATTCATTTCTTACAGTTCTAGAGACTGGAAAGTCCAAGATTTGAATGCCAGCCTGAATGTGAACTGCCAGCCTGGTGAGGACTCACTTCCTAGTTCATAAATGGCCAGCTTTTCACCGTGTCTTCATAGAACAGAAAGGACTAGAGAGTCCTCTTTTATAAAAACATTAACCTGGGTGGCACCTGTGGCTCAAAGGAGTAGGGTGCCGGCCCCATATGCCAGAAGTGGTGGGTTCAAACCCAGCCCCAGCCAAAAACTGCAAAAAAAATAAAAAACACTAATCCTATTCTGGAGAGCTCTGCCCTCATGCCCTCACCACCTCCCAAAGGTCCCACCTCCTAATACTATCACTTTGGGGTTTAGGATTTCAACATATGAATGGATGGGGCCACAACATTCAGACTATAGCAGCAGACCCTTTATTGTCTTTTTTCATTCCATTGAAATTTTTGCATTATGCTATGAAACTCTGGATCTTGTTTGTTTTAACTAGCTTTTTCTGATACTTCTCTAGCAAGGGGAGGAGGACATTGCCTTGTTACTGGTACGTGGAGGAAATACAAAACCAAGCCCAGTGTGGTGGCTCATGCTTGTAATCCTAGCACTCTGGGAGTCTGAGGTGGGTGGATCACTTGCGCTCAAGACCAGCCTGAGCAAGAGCAAGACCTCATCTCTACTAAAAATAGAGAAACTACCTAGACGTGGTGGCACACGCCCATAGACCCAGCTACTTGGGAGGCTGAGGCAAGAGGATCACTTGCACCATGGCGTTTGATGTTGCTGTGAGCTGCGACATCATGGCGTTCTAGCCTGGGACAACAAAACAAACCACAAAGCCCAAGTTTCCTTTTGGCTTTTGTTGATACTGAAAGGTAGGAGGTGAATAGGGTTGGAAATTCAGTCTCCCACAGGGTCTTTACTGATACCACCCTTACCCGATGGCAGTATGAATGTCCCAGCTTCCTTTCTGGCCTTCTCTAACACCAACATGCCAGGGGTATTGGGGTGCCTCATTAAGCCTCTTAAGAGTGGGAATCTAGGCTCCCCACTTGGACTTTGCTGGCATATGTGGAGGGGAACCCACTTTTTTCTGTGGTATTTGTCTGGAGTAGAGGCATTATTGATAGAATCAAGTTACCAACCCAACCAGGAAGGATCCCTTTCCTGGGAATCACGTCCCGCCCAGGAAATAGTGAACAGACCAATCCAGGCCTCCCTAACTTTGTCCCACCTACCTGGTCAGGTAAAGCTATGGACAGACCAATGCTGGCTGCCCTAACCCTTTAAATCCCTGTCGGCCATAGCCCACGTTTGGATTTCAGGAATCTCACCCCCCCTGCACTCCAAGTGGAGTAAAAGCTACTTTGACTGAATGAATTGGATTTCTGCCTTCCTTTCGTCTCACACCTCAGAATGATTTTTTTTTTTTTGAGACAGAGCCTCAAGCTGTCACCCTGGATAGAGGGCTGTGGCATCACTGCTCACAGCAACCCCCAATTCCTGGGCTCAAGTGAGTCTCCTGCCTCCGCCTCCCAAGTAGCTGGGACTATAGGTGCCCGCCACAACGCCCGGCCATTTTTTGGTTGCAGCCGTCATTGTTGTTTGGTGGGCCCGGGCTGGATTCGAACCTGCCAACTCAGGTGTACATGGCTGGCGCCTTAGCCTGTTGAGCCACAGGCGCCGAGCCCTCTGAATGATTTTTATCTTTGGGTCTGGAACCTTAAATTTATTGTCTAAAATTTTTCTGTCTTAGTCTTCCCCTTTCTTGGTATTTTGACTACAAAGAACAGGCTTTTGTTAGGCCTTTTTTGGGTCTATACCTGTTGGCATTTCTGGGTTGATACCTTCTGCTCATATGAGGCAAAAAGAAAGGCAGTGGAACACACCACTTGTCATTTCTTTGACCTCTCATTGTCTAGTTGGTTGTCCTTCCCTCCACCTTTCAGAATCTTCTTATGTTTGCTTTATATATAATGTCCAGAGTCTTTAATTGCACTTAGGAGGAGGAATAGGAGAAAGTACATCTACTCTATCTTTACAGATGCAGAATGCTCCTAAGAGGAGCTTTTTTTTTTTTTAAACAGAAATTGACAAATATCAAGAATTCTGAAGACCAGACTCTGTTCTAGGCAAGGCCATAATGAGCATTTAAGAAGGACAATGATGAAATTGAAGGGAATTGACAGAAAGTTGTCCCTTCATTCAGAAGTCACTGAACATGAGCATACAAGATGGCAACTTAGAAAGGGTGCCTGACTTTCCAGGAGTTAATCTGCCACCTAGTGGGGTCGCGGACTGTTTTTTATTTGTTTTTTTTTTGACACAGAGTCTCACTATGTCACCCTCAGTAGAGTCTCACTATGTCACCTCTCAGCAACCTCAGACTCCTGGCCTGCAGCGATTCTCTTGCCTCAGTCTCCCGAGTAGCTGGGACTACAGGTGCCTTCCATGATACCAGACTATTTTTAGAGACAGGATCTCCCTCTGGCTCAGGCTGGTCTCAAACTAGTGAGCTCAGGCAATCCACCTGCCTCAGGTGTGAGCCACAGTGCCTGGCCTCCAAGACCACTTTTGAGGTGTTCCCTGGCCTGGCAGCTCATGACTCAACCTGCTTGCCAGGCCTTCCATTCACCTGGTGAGCCCAGCACTGCATCCATAAACTCCCTCAGAAGGACCTTTCAAGCTGATTGTATCCTCTGGATCCTTTAGGAAGGGCTACATCTTTTGTCTGTCACTATTGTGGGATGACACTCTGCCCTACTGCTGGGCAGGCCATCCATCCTCAGGTTGCATGTTGATGTATGAGTTAGGTACAAGTCCCTGTATCACCCAAATTCTAGTAGACACAGACTACAGGAGCCAGCAACCCATAATGGCCATCTCTGAAGCTCCCCAGCCATGTGGCACCTGCCAGTCAAGGAACTCCCTCCTTCCTGTCCCCTCTCTCTCTTCCCTGTTCCAATCTTGGAGGGGCCCTAAACAGAAAGTGGAGTAAATGGGGCTGTGGAGAAGGTGGAACCAAGAGGATGGAGGAGGTGGCCTGTGGTCCCCCTTGGGGATTTCTTGGTCTGACCTGGGGGAGAGGAGACATTCACTATTAGATTGGGGGGGATTGTTTTTGTTTTGGTTTTGAGACAGAGTCTCCCTCTGTCACCCTGGGTAGAATGCCATGTCATCATCATAGCAACCTCAATTTTGGGGGCTCGAGGGATCCTCTTGTCTCAGTCCCCCAAGAAGCTGAGACTACAGGCGCCTCCACTACATCTAGCTAGTTTTTAGTTCTTAGGTCTCACTTGCAACTCCTTCCAGTCTTCAGCCCTCAGCTCCAAGGTCACCTCTGCGGGACTTTTCTGGGCCACCCACTGTGCCTTTTCCTAAAGAGGCTTTTAAGTCTCTTTTGGCCGGGATACACCCTCAAAAGTCCTTTAACCAACTCCTCCCTCCAGGCTGTAAGTTCCCCAGGGGAGCTGCACACGGACAGACAGGAGAGGCTCAAAACACAAGTTTGAGAAGGAATGAAAAAATTAAAGGATGGTTATCGAGATCTTAAGGGTACGGGTCCCTCTTGTTTAGGCTGGTCTGCAACTCCGGGTCTCAAGCCAGCCTCCCGCGTTCCAGAGTGCAAAGACTACAGCCTGCGACTGTCGTCGTTCCGAAGCCAGGCCAAGCCGCGCTCCGCCAGCTGGGGGCGCCAGAGCTCGCCCTCCTCCAGCCCCGCCCCTCGCCACCGCCTGAGCCCCGCGCCTGCGCCTCGCCACGCCCCCTCGTACTACTACTTCCGCTTCGGAGGCGTAGAGAGCCAGGTACTTCCGGGAGCGCCGCGTGGACTTGGTCGTATTTGCAGCTTTCGGTATGGCGGGCCTTTCTGACCCTCCCGGACCGATGCTGTCTTTGAACCCGCAAGAAGACGTCGAGTTTCGAAAGGAGGTAGCGCAGGTTCGCCAGCGCGTAACCCAGGTGAGCTCTCGCCGCCGCCCAGCCGCGAGGGAGGCGCGGACCGGGTGCGGGAGCGTCCCGGGATCTCGGCCTCTGCGCCTGCGAGATCCTCGGTCGGAGACACCTGTGAGCTTGGAGGACGAGGTTCTGAGAAAGGGGGTTTACGCCGGTCCCGAGATTATGGAGGGGTTTGGCCGCGTAGACCTTAGTCTTCATATGGAAAATAAGGAGATTGGGGGTGACGAAAGAGGAGAAAAGCAGACCTAGCTGGAGGGAATAGCACTTCTGTACCGCGATCAACCCCAGATTAGAGCCGTCAGCTTCTGCTTGGCCTCCGAAAGTGGGAGACCCAGACTTACCACGCCTTTTGGGGGATTTGTAGGCCTGGTTGGTAATTTCAGAGTTTTTTATAGACAGCATTTGTCAAGTTCTATTTGCTGACTAGGGCCCATGATAACAAGTTCATATTTTCTTTGGTTTTTGAAGCATAAAATATACTGGGGAACTTTAAAAATTCTTGTTTCAAAAAGCAAGGAAACGATAATAGAGACGCTGAAAGGTTAGTTAACTGTGAAAGTTAACGAGCTTCTAGAAAAGTGTTTGATTAGATGCGAGTAAACAGTGATCTTCACACAAAATTGAAGGGTGCATTTATGTGGAGTCCCCTGGGCTGAAGGATGGCATCTTCGAAAATTTACTTGCTTATCCATTGATTCAGCATGTAGTTATTGAGCTCTTAGATTGTGCCGAGTGCTGGGCTGTGAGGCTGAGAAGGCAATTGACAGTTGTCCTTGTGGGGAAACAACTGCTAAATTCATTAATTACTGCTGTGATAAGTGGAAATACAAAATAGGTTCTTTGATCTAGGGCTAGTTTTGCAAGTCCTGTTGCAATGTGATTTTCTTATTTTAAAAATACTTAACTTACCTGGTCGTTATGTCTTCAGCAACAAAAGCAAGAAAAGCTTAAGCGTGGAGTAATCTATGTGGGCCACCTGCCTAGCACACTTGAGGAAACTCAGATCCAAGCTTATTTCTCCCAGTTTGGCACTGTTACAAGATTAAGACTGTCCAGAAGTAAAAGGGTAAGATTTTTATAGTCAATTTGATTTTTTGTATGTCAAATGTGTATCATCCTTGACAGTTTATAAAGCATGTTCAGTATACATTATTGTTTATTGGGCTTCATTCCAAAAAGGGGTTGTGGGTGAGGTTTAGAATCTGAAACATCCACAAGAGAAAAGTCTGTATTGTGTTTTGTTTTATTACATTGCCCCAAATCCTCACATTAAATTGACAATCCTGGTAAATGAATGTCAGTTTGAACACCAGGTTTATCCATCTTTTTATGTTAGCCTTTGTTATAGGCATCCTTATGATAGCAGAGGTTTATATAGTGAGTAGTTAAGGATGAGGACTCTGGAGCCAGACAACCTAGGTTTGAGGCCTGTGTCTATACCTTGCTAGTTGGACAAGTTATGTAATCTTTTCATGCTTCAGTTTTGTGACCATAAAATATGAATTAAATAGCACCAGCATCTTGGCAGTGTTTAGTCAAAGATTAAATGAGGTAATGACTGTTCTTAGAACATTGCTGGGACACAGTAAACACTTTATAAATGTTACTATTATACCTACTCTCCAATGAAATATAGGTTTGTATAGTTTGTTTCAGTAATAGAGGAGTGGCCCACTGTATTTTCTTCCCCTGCACTTAAGTTTTTATTGGTTACAGCTATTATTGGAATTTCTTTTTTTTTTCTTTTTTCTACATTTCCCTACTTGAATTACAGTAGATAATTTGATTTAGCATATGAGAGGATAAGATATCCATTTATTATCTGCTAGTTGTCATAAAACCACAGATTTTAAATTTTATGTTAGAGCAACATTAAAGGAAATTTTAAATTTAAATGCTGTTATTTCTTCCATCTTGCCCAAAATAACATTGTCTTTGTATTCCCCCTCCCTGTTTTTTCCCCCCATTTTCCTACTGTATTGGTTGTTCCTTCCATAAATATTTCAAATGTCCTGAAGTTTACTTAGGGAATAATTTACTGACTACTCAAGTATCCACCATTCAACTTTGTCAGATGTTAACTTGATATCATACTTGCTTTAGATCTTTGTGTAAGGAGTAGATTATAGGCCAGATACGGTGGCTCCACTTAATTGTCCTAGCACTTTGAGAGGCCAGGAGATCAAGACCTCATCTCTACCAAAAATGAAAAATTAGCTGGGTGTTGTGGTGCATGCCTGTAGTCCCAGCTACTTGAGAAACTGAAGCAGGAGAATGACTTGAGCCCAGGAACAGGAGGCAGTGAACTGTGATAAAGCCACAGCACTATAGCCCAGGAGAGCTCTCTATCAAAAATGGAAGGGGAAGGGGGAAAGGAAGGAAGGAAAAATAGATTAGGTGGAGTCAGGGTCCCCTTAGTATGTTTTCCCAGTTCCCTTCGCCTCCCCATGCCCAGGGAATTCAGATTTAGTGTTTTTCATTGTTGTATATGTTCTTAATGCTAATGTGCATTATATGGTATTTGTTGTAAAACTGTATGTTAATTACATATTATTTAAATCCTCTTATAACTTCATTTTCATTCAGTAGTCTGTTTTGAGCTTTGTCCATTGTAACCGTAGTACATTTGTTATCATTGACACAATAAGAAATAAGGTTTACCTCACAAACCAGCACATGTACAAATTTATGTAAACATAACAGAACTAAAAGTTGAATGAGATAAATCGTGTTTTATGAGATACACTGATTTTCTGAAACCCTGGGGGTAATAAAACCAACGTAGTTTTATTGCCCCCAAAAGATCAAATTATGAGTTTAAAAAGTGTTGCTGTATCCCATACCCTCAGGGTCACTGAGTATAGAATAGTCATAGGGACTTTTTTTAGGTAGAGTGTCGGTCTGGGTGGAGTGCAGTAGTCACTGCAGCCTCCAACTTGATCCTCCCACCTCAGTCTTCCAAAGTGCTAAGATTACAGGTGTAAGCCTCGACATTCAGCTGCTTATTTTTATTTTGCCTCTGCTATATTCTTAGTGAGGTTAAATATCATTGATCATTGGAATTCACTTTTCTATGAATTACCTATTCATGTATTTTGTGCTTTGTTTTTTGAGTCTCACTTTGTTGCCCCCAGTAGAGTGCCATGGCATCATAGCTCATAGCAACCTCAAACTTTTGGGCTTAAGTGATTTTCTTGCTTCAGCCTCCCAAGTAGCTGAGACTATAGGCACTCACCACAATGCCCGGCTGTTGGTTAGAGATGAGGGTCTCACTCTGACTCAGGCTGGTCCTGAACCCCTGAGTTCAGGCAGTCCACCCGCCTCGGCCTCCCAGAGTGCTAGGATTCCAGGCATGAGCCACTACGTCCTGCCTATATATTTTTCTCTTACTGTTTGACTTTCACAAAAACTCCTCCTGTCTACCTGCCCTTTTAAGGTGTTATTTTGTAAGTGTTTTTCCATATTGCAATATGGCCATTGTTCCTCCTTGCTTTGCATTTTGAATTAAGGTCTGCTGAGAAGTACAGTCTTGTGTGGATCAGCAATTATGTTTTAAACAAAAAGAATAGTGTCGTGAACATTCTTTCATACCTCACCTGTATTCATTCTTTATTAGCATCCTAACATACATGCTTCATTTCTCTATCTATATTATCACACACATTTTGTGTTGTTGAACCATTTAGAAAATCAGCTGTCAAAACACATTAAGTACTTCATTGTAAGGCTCCCAAGAATAAGGACATTGTCCTATATAGCCACAATATAATAGTATATAATATACTCTCTTCACACATCCCCAGTGGTCCTAAAAATGTCTTTAGCTGTTTTGTCCCTACCTGTTGTAATTAAAGGTGTCATGATACTATTTGATAAAGGGCTAATATGCATCATTTGGATTATTGGCATTTTAAGAGTTTGATTTTGGGTTAGATGTTAATTGTTTTACTTTTTGTGGTGGGTTTTCCATTGCAGACTGGAAATAGCAAAGGCTATGCCTTTGTGGAATTTGAGTCTGATGATGTTGCCAAGATAGTTGCTGAAACAATGAACAACTACCTTTTTGGTGAAAGACTTCTGCAGTGTAAGTGTTCTTGTCTTACCTGTAGGGTTGCATGGATGCCTGCTACTGGTGGGTGACTGTGGCAAGAAGGACAGATTGTTCAGCTGCTTGGACATGCCACTTAATCTCAGATATTCAGAATAATGCAAGGATTTAAGTATATTTTCTAGCAGATTCTAATCGGAATTTTAAAATCTTTCAGCATGATAGCAGCTGACCCATCTTTCATGGGCTATAGAAGGCTTCCTTGGGGTAGTAACGTTTAAATTGAAAACTGAAGATTAAATAGAAGCAGCCAAGTGAAGAGGATGGGAATGAAGATTGAGAACACTCTTGACATGAAAGATAGCAAATGCCAAACCAGAGATTGGCTGACCAATTGGCTGTGAGGGGAGTGCCATGAGAAGTAGCAAGAAATGAAGGCAAAATAATCCTGTACCTATGGGCCAGATAATTGAAGGCCTTCCCAGTCAGGGAGTTTAGAATTTATCCCAAGAGGCCGGGCAAGGTGGCTCACGCGTGTAATCCTAGCACTCTGGGAGGCTGAGGTGGGTGGATTGCTTGATCTCATGAGTTTGAGACCAGCCTGAGCAAAAAGCAAGACTCCCCCTCCTCTACTAAAAATAGAAAAACAGGCAAGAGGATCACTTGAGCTTAAGTTGGAGGTGGTAGTAAGCTATAATGCCATGCACTCTACCCAGGGCGACAGCTTGAGACTGTCTCAAAAAAGAAGAAGAATTCATCCCAAGAGCAATGGGGGGAGCCCATTCACAGGTCCTATAACAAAAGTCAGGAATTGGCTTGGCACCTGTGGCTCAATGGGCTAAGGCGCCAGCCACATACACCTGAGCTGGCAGGTTCGAATCCAGCCCCAGGCCTGCCAAACAACAATGATGGCTGCAACCAAAAAAAAAAAAAAAAAAAAGCCGGGCATTGTGCCAGGCACCTGTAGTCCCAGCTACTTGGGAGGCGGAGGCAAGAGACTCGCTTGAGCCCAGGAATTGGAGGTTGCTGTGAGCTGTGATGCCACAGCACTCTATCCAGGGTGACAGCTTGAGGCTCTGTCTCAAAAAAAGAAAAAGGTTAGGAATCACAGGCCAGCACTGTGGCTCATGCCTGTAATGCTAGAAATCGAAGGAAGGCCGAGGCAGGTGGATTGCGTGAGCTCAAGAGTTCAAGACTAACCTGAGGAAGAGCAAGACCCTATCTCTAAAAATAGGTGGGTATTATGATGGGATCCTGTAGTCTCCAGCTAACAGAGGAGGCTGGGGCAAGAGAATCACCTGAACCCAAGAGTTTGAGGTTGCTGTGAACTGTGATGCCACAACACTCTACCAAGGCAACAAAGTGAGACAGTGTCTCAGAAAAAAAGTCAGGAATCACATTTCAAAGTCAGTCTAAATGGTATTGGCTGTAGCTCTTTCACAAGAGAGAATCTATAAGGAATAGAGGAGAGACAACAGTGGTTACAAGTTTATCCTGCATGCAGGAAAAGCCTCCAACTTGTATTCCAATGTACCCCCTGAGAACCTCATTTGGGTCTCAAGGCCGTGGGGAGGTAAAGCTGAGTTTCTGGGCTCCCTGTACCCAGTGGTGGTGTGTGGCCATCCAGGTATCCAAGTTAACAGGCATCTGCTCAGCTGCCAAGGCTGCCCAAGTAGCATGAGATAGAATCTGAGTATCCTACTTGAGGTCATGGGCTCATTCTGAAATTAAAAGCATGCCATTGCCAGGAAGAAATGGGCTGGCAGGTAACCTAAAAGGGGTCTACCATAAGTGCCAAATCAGGCGGTGCCCGTAGCTCAGTGGGTAGGGCACCAGTCACATACACCAAGGCTGGCAGGTTCAAACCCAGCCTGGGCCAGCTAAAACAACAATGACAACTGCGACAACAACAACAAAAAAAGTACCAAATGTGCTGTGCTATGTCTGAAAAATAGCAGAAAGGGTACTAAAGGGTAACATTTTTTGCTTCTGACTTACAGCATTAACTCCATTAGGATAATATTGGCTCATGTGTTACTTTGATACGAGATTGAGCCTCGTTATTTTGACTGTGACATGGAAAATGTCACTGGGGAAATTTTAAAGTTAACAAAATCCCTTCCCAACCACTTACTTAAAAACTTTCTTTTTTCCTGTTTAAAAATAGGTCATGTTGTGCCACCTGGAAAAATACATAAAGAACTTTTTAAGGGCTGCAACACACCATTTAAACAGCCATCACATCCAGCAGTGACACGGTATAATCGGAAACGGACACTTACACAAAGACTACAGATGGAGAAGCGATTTAAAAAGAAGGAAAAGTTACTCAGGAAGAAATTAGCAAAAAAAGGAATTGATTATAATTTTCTTCCATTGGTAAATATTCCTTCATGAAACTGTTTTTGTGGTTTTTCTTGGGTGGGCTTTGTACCTAACCAGTAATAACATACCTTTATCGTTATGATTATACTAAGTATCTAGCCCAGTGCTTATCACATACTAACTAGGTTATGACTAAATTTTCTTTTTTTGAGACCGAGTCTCATTTTGTCATCCTTGGTAGAGTATTGTGGCATCATAGCTCATAGCAACCTAAAACTCTTGGGCTCAGGCAATTCTCTTGCCTCAGCCTCCCAAGTAGCTGGGAAGACAGGCACCCTCCACAATACCTGGCTGTTTTTAGAGATGAGATCTCACTCTGGCAAAGGTTGATCTCTCAACCTGTGAGCTCAGGCAATCCACTGCCTTGGCCTCCCAGAATGCTAGGATTACAGGCATGAGCCACCGTGCCAGGCCATGATTGAATTTTTTAAATATTATGGGCTCAGCGCTTGTAGCTCAAGCAGCTAGGGCACCAGCCACATACACCAGAGCTAGCAGGTTCAAATCCAGCCCAGTCCCGCCAAACAACAATGGCAACTATAACCAAAACAATAGTTGTGGCAGGCACATGTAGACCCAGCAACTTGGTAAGCTGAGGCAAGAGAATCGTTTAAGCCCAAGAGTTGGGGGGTCTGTGAGCTGTGACACCCTGTCTCTTAAAAAAAAAAAAATTGCATTGTGTATTCTTTCTAAATGCTTGTGAGAACAGATCTTAATATGTTATTTTCATTATATGGAAAAGAAAATGCCTTTTAAAGGGGTTACCTGATTTGCTTGACTTTCAGGATCTGTGTTTAAGTTATTGACATTAAACTGTGATGGTCTCAGATTACCAGAGCAGTGACATTACTAGAATTAAATATTTGATTTTTTTTTTATCGCCCTCTGTAGAGTGTCGTGGCATCACACATCTCACAGCAACCTCCAACTCCTGGGCTTAGGTGATTCTCTTGCCTCAGCGTCCCGAGTAGCTGGGACTACAGGCGCCCGCCACAACGCCCGGCTATTTTTTTGTTTTGCAGTTCGGTCGAGGGTGGGTTTGAACCCACCTTCAGTATATGGGGCTGACGCCCTACTTGCTGAGCCACAGGTGCCGCCCAATATTTGATTTTTATATGCTGTCAGTAAATAATCAAGACAGTAAATTACTGATTCCTTTTATTCCATTCTAGGTAAAATTTTGTTTCATGTTCTTGTAAACTGGAGATATTCCTAAATTATGTATCAGAATTAGCCAGTAAACATGAATTCTGTGAACAAAGGTTAAAAAATAGCAAGCCTACTTAGATGAAGATAAGTTAGCACAGTTGTTTGTCCAATTTTTTCTTCCTTGATTGTAAGGAAATGAGAATAAGAAGGCTTTGCAGAGTCTTTCCTTCACCTGTCACAGTATGAAGAGAGGAGAGCTATGTATAGTTGAAAGTATTAGTTCTTTTTCTGTCTAAGTCAGTGGTTCTCGATCTTCCTAATGCTGCGGCCCTTTAATACAGTTCCTCATGTTATGGTGACCCCAACCATAAAATTATTTCATTGCTAACTGTAATTTTGCTGCTGTTATGAATCATAATGTAAGTATCTTGATATGTAGGATGTATTTAGGCGATCCCTGTTTAAGGGTCGTTCAACCCCCAAAGGGGTGACAACCCATAGGAAGAGAACTGCTGGTCTAAGTCTTGAGATTGTTTTCATCCTCTATAGACCCTTTCAGCTTATTTAAAGGACGTAAATTAGGCTCAGCACGTGTTGCTCGCTAGCCACATATACCAGGACTGGCAGGTTCAAATACCAGCCCAGGCCTGCTGAACAACGGTGAAAACTACAACAACAACAAAAAAAATAGCTGGGCATTGTGGCAGGTGACTATAGTCCCAGCTTCTTGGGAGGCTGAGGCAAGAGAATTGCTTAAGCCCTAGAGTTTGAGATTGCTGTGAGCTGTGACATTACGGCACTCTACTGAGGGTGACATAGTGAACCTCTGTCTCTAAATAAATAAATAAGGGAAGCAAATTAGTTGGTAAGGGATGGCATTTATTCCCAAGTATATTAGATCTTTTTCAAATTTTATTTATTTATTTATTTGGTAAAGACAGAGTCTCACTTTATTGCCCTCAGTAGAGTGCCATGGCGTCACACAGCTCACAGCAACCTCCAACTCCTGGGCTTAGGCGATTCTGTTGCCTCAGCCTCCCGAGTAGCTGGGACTACAGGCACCTGCCACAACGCCCGGGTATTTTTTTGTTTTGCAGTTTGGCAGAGACCAGGTTTGAACCCACCACCTTCTGTGTATGGGGCCAGTGCCCTACCTGCTGAGCCACAGGTGCCACCCTATTTTTTATTTTTTTATCTTTTTTTATTATATGTCTTTTTATTTTTAGAGATGGGGTCTTACTGTTGCTTAGACTGGTCTCCAACCCTTGAGTTCAGGCAGTCTACCTGCCTCGGCCTTCCAGAGTATAAATTAAGTCTTTAAACCTTAGCAGAAAATTAGAAGACTGAATTATTCTTTGGCCCAGTTCCTCGTTGTTAAATATTATTATTTTGTAGAGACACGATCTTGCTCTATTGTCTAAGCTAGTTTCATAATCTGGCCTCAAGTGATCTTCCTGCCTCAGCTTCCAAAAGCACTAACCTGGTTGTTAATTCTTTGCCCAAATCCCAAATACTATCTTTAACAGTGCTAGAACATTATTTTGAGGCCTTAGGCCCTGGTACTGTGATGAACCATTTGGGAGGTGGGACCGCGAAGCTTAAAAAGGGGGTGTGTAAGCACTGCTGCTCCTGTACCCTGCTTGTTGCTTAGTGGAGACGCCTCCACTTCACTTGGCTTGATTGCCATAATGAATTTAGTCAGGTTAGTCCTCCAGGGTGCACCTGTTCACGTTCTTCCTAGTTCCTCCTGAATTCAGAAGTCTGTGAATCAGCAAAGTCTATGTTCTGGCCTTCCATTCAACCTCTACAGCTTCTGCCATTCCCTCAGGCCTCTCTTCTGTTTTTGCCCTTTACTTGAGATTATTATTTGTACTGGGGAGTTAACTGCTTTTGAAATTGAAATAATCTGTTACCTAGGGAAGATTTAACATGTATGGGGATTTAATGGTAAATTTAAAAAAGAAAGATGTGAAATTGCTTGTTTATAACTTTTTTTTTTTTTTTTTTTTTATACAGAGCCTCAAGCCATGGCCCTCAATAGAGTGCTATGGCACCACAGCTCACAGCAACCTCCAACTCCTGGGCTTAAAGCGATTGTCTTGTCTCAGCCTCCTGAGTAGCTGGGACTACAGATGCCCACCACAGCATCCGGCTATTTTTTTTTTTTTGGTTGTAGTTGTCGTTGTTTGGCAGGCCTGGGTTGGATTTGAACTCGTGAGCTCTGATGTATGAGGCTGGCACCTTAGCTGATTGAGCTATAGGCACTGAACCTGGTTTATAACTTCTTTGTTTAAGATTTACAGAAGTAGGCTCTGTGCCTGTGGCACAAGTGGCTAAGATACCAGCCATATACACCTGAGCTGGTGGGTTCGAATTCAGCCCAGGCCCACCAAACAACAATGACAGGTGCAACCAAAATATAGCCAGGCGTTGTGGTGGGCACCTGTGGTCCTAGCTACTTGGCAGGCAGAGGCAGTAGAATTGCTTGAGCCCAGGAGGTGGAGGTTGCTGTGAGCTGTGATGCCATAGCACTCTACCCAGAATAGCTTGAGGCTCTGTCTCAAAAAAATTTTAAAAAATAAATAAAAAAAAGATTTAAAAAAAAAAATGGCTCGGTGCCTATGACTCAAGTAACTAAGGCCCCAGCCACATACACCTGAGCTGGCAGTTTCAAATCCAACCCACACCTGCCAAACAACAATGACGGCTGCAACCAAAAAGTAGCCAGACATTGTGGAGGGCGCCTGTAGCCCCAGCTACTTGGAGGCGGAGGCAAGAGAATCACTTGAACCCAGGAGCTGGAGGTTGCTGTGAGCTGTGATGCCACGGCACTCTACCCAGGGTGACAGCTTGAGGCTCTTTCTCAAAAAAAAAAAAAAGATTTACAGAAATAGGGGGTAAAGGTTTCAAAAACTGATTGTTAGAAGTTTACAAATAACCAGGGAAATTTTATCATTTTACATGCCAGCTATTAGATAAAGAT
Source organism: Arctocebus calabarensis (assembly GCA_963573935.1). NCBI lineage: Eukaryota > Metazoa > Chordata > Mammalia > Primates > Lorisidae > Arctocebus > Arctocebus calabarensis. The sequence goes on from CAUYON010034388.1 coordinate 17,825, forward strand.
AAGTAGGAAAATATATTCAAGACTACAATAGCTGATTAATTATGTAAATTGATCATCTTTTAAAATGTATTTGAAGGTTTTACCTAAGGGAAAGAAACAACAGGTTTCGGGCACTCCTGACATTCCTGAGAAGACTGTGGATAGCCAGGTAAAGTGTCTTCAATATCGTGGGCACCAGGTACTATAGAAGTAATGGAAAGAAGGAAAAGCAATTTCTCCTACTATCACTTTGTTAAGATTAGTTTTTTACTTGGTTAAGAGTTTAAATTGACTCTTGGTTTAACTTTTAGGGTAGATCTTTACTAGTAATTTAGGCATTTTCTATCAATACCTTGTAATGGAGCATGTTATGTTTTAATTAATTGTGAATTTCCATACTAAGTTTGATAAGTATCTAAACTCTTTATCTCCATTTGTATCACCAAAAGGTAGAAGCAGACCTAAAATAGCATGGCACAACTTGTACAGATAGAGGGGAGATGGTGTTTCTGTGGTCAAGTGACATAACAACGTTCTACATGTATGTGTTAATGTGGTACGATCTTTACTTACTGAATGCAGGGCCCCACACCAGTTTGTACACCAACATTTTTGGAGAAACGAAAATCTGAAGTGGCTGCAATGAATGATGATGAAGATAATGAAATAGTTTTCAAACAGCCCAAATCCAGTGTAAAAGAAGAAGTACAAGAGACTCAAACACCTACACGTTCACAGAACAAAAGACGAAGAAAAAGCAATCAGTGACTCTGAATATACTGTGCATAGCATTTCTTCTGAAAAGTGCAGTTCTTATTTTATGGGCTGATTCTATACTACGTACAGTGAAGTGCAACCCTTGGCAAGGTTTTTTTTTTTTTTTTTTTTTTTTTTTTTTAGATAGGCGCACGGTGCGGGTTTGGGTTCACTCAACACTCCTCAAACTCCTGGGTTCGAGTGATGTTCCTGCCTCATTGCCCAGCTAATATTTGTGCTTTTTCTTGTTCATGGAGCTGGTGTCTCACTGTTGCTCAGGCTGATCTCAAACATCTGAAGTCAAATGATCCTCCTGCCTCTGCCTCCCAGAGTGCAGGGATTATAGGGTTGAGCCATCATGCCCAGGCCCTTGACAGCATTTTTGTAGGACAAACATACTATTTGGTCAAGTCAGTAAGGAAAGCAACTTGTGTTATTTTGGCTTGTCTGTTCTTGCTGAAATAGACAAGGGGTGCATACCAGCTTGCAGCGGTTGGGCTCATATTCCCTCTTTTTCCTGGTCTCTTCTAGTTTCCTTTTTAGATTGCACAGCTTTCCCTAATTACTTTGCCCAGCTAGAAGGCTCACCATTAACTGCAGGTTTAAGTACTAAACTGCAGCTGCTTTTCACCACTAGATAAAAACCATTACCATTATCGTGCTTGGTTGTCGTGCACTTTTCACCCAGAAGGATACTTTAGACTTTTAACATTGGATGGTTAAAACTGGAAGCTAAATTAAATGAGGAATGAAAAGGAATTTTCAGTTGTTACTGCTGATTCATTTATACAATAGTTCAAGTATCAATGAAGATTCAAAAATGACTGAATCTTTATATCAGTATCATCTATGGGGAATGCCAAGATTCAAACAATGATCAGCAAATTAACTTCTTATAATTTGTTGGTATGCATGTGGACTTTGAAGTCTTGGAAAAATAAAGTGAATTTTCTCATCTGTTTTTCAGTTTCTGGTACCCTTAAAGTATGTTTTCTATTGTGTTTTAGTTTTTGAGACAGCTTGGCTCTGGTCACCCTGGGTAGAGTGCTGTAACATCGTAGCTCACAGTAACCTCCTGGGCACAAGCAATCCTCTTGTCCCATCCTCCCAAGTGGCTGGTTCCCACCATAACACCTGGCTAATTTTTCTATTTTTAGTAGAGACAGGGTCTCAATCTTGATCAGGCTGTGTTCCAACTCCTGCGCTCAAGGGATCCACCCACCTCTGCCTCCCAGAGTGCAGTCCAGCCTTGCCTGGCCAACTTTGTGGATCTGGATGCCCTTCTGATTTCCCCTTCTGGGAAAGTACCATGTAAGCTCTTCCTTTTATCCAAGGAACATGGGCGTTCAAATGCGTGTGGCAAGGTGAACTGAATGTTTCCACCTTCCTAAACTCACCCACCCAGCCCCTTAGATGTGGTATTCATGAGCTCTTCAATTGTGTAAGGGAATTTTGTAACCTAGAGTAGGAGACAGACCGCAGTCCAGTAGAGGCCCCTCATCCAGTGAAGTGTTTAGGAAAGGTTTTCACAGTAAGTTATGACGGAGCAAGTGAGTTGAAGTGAGGGCACAACTAAAAGCTGTGCACATGGTTTGACCACAAATGCCTCCAAAAGGGTGTTTGAATGTCAAACAGTGAATGAAAGTCGACAGAAATTCACGATGGAGTTTTCTGTTACTAGCATTGTTTGAACTACAACATGGCCGTATCCAAGGTGACAGATCACTGTGGCTGGAAATTGTCCCTGGCAGGTTCATGATAGAAAACAAAAAATTCAGGTAGACTGTGCTGATAGGAATTCCAAAATCTGTTCAGTACATCAGAGGATATTTGTTGTTCAAAGACTGACTCAAGTTAGACACTTTAGGGCAGCTGTCCCCTGTTGAGTGACTGTTGCAGACTGCTGCTATCCTTAGCCCAGGAATGTTAATTTCCACTTAATATAGGCAGAATAATCACTTGGTGGCAAACTAGTCTGCAGGCCAACTCTGACCCCCTCCCTGTCTTTGTATTGCATTTTTTAAGTGGGGAAAAATAATTCATAGTACATGAAAATAATAAAGAATTCAAAGGTTAGTGTCCATAAATGTTTTTTTGAATATAGCCACATTCACATACTTACATATTGTCTGTGACTACTTTTGTGCTGTAAGTTCAGTAGTGACAGACCTCACGTGGTCCTCTGCTTAGCAGTGCCGCTGAGCACATTGCAAATTGTACTGATGCACTTGCAAGTGCATTTCAAGTGCCCCATGTACAATGGTACTGTCAATTGCATGGATTGTTACAAAGTTGGATGTTAAAACATTGTATTTGGCAGTGACACTCCATAGTACACTCACACGTTTAATACAATATTCCCAACTGATAGGAATGCAGCAGTCAAAAGACGTATTTCAGCACCCAATTTCTTGACACAAGTAAAACAATAAAAATGAAGGTGTGACTGACTAAAGTTCCCGCGTGGTTTGATGGCCAAGCAAAGAAAGCCATTTACCAATGACGTATTGTGTTTGACTGTAGCAGCCAAAGAAATGTGGCCAGAAAAAATAAACTTTTTAAGACTTTAGCATTCAGAGGGGAACAGTTGCTTTAACAGTTAAGGGAGCAATGTCAGTTATAAGGCAAATGGTTTTGAGTGTTCTTGGTTAACATTTCACCAATACTGCTCAGTTGATTATTTGAAGAGTCAATACCAATTGATTCTTCCACTAGGTAGATTGACCCATTCATCCCAGTTTGCCCAGAATTTTTCTGGCTTTAACCCTGAAAGTACCACATCCTGGGAGCCTCCTTAGTCCCTAGAAAACTGGACCCAAGAAGTCATCCTAGAACTGAATGAAGAATTAGCCTCTGTGTTAGGTGGAGCAACTGTAAGCAAAAATATTTTTTTAAAGTTGAGGAAATTTAGTACAACCTGAAGTGGAATTTGCCAATATACACCACAGCTGATAATAGTAAGGAGTAAGTGTAGAGCAGAAAAAGGCTTAGTTGAATAATTCATAGTTTAGGAGAAATGCAGGGGTTTGAACGCTACTTACTCATGTGTCATACACCAGCAGGCACTTTCTCTGAAATCCATGAATCTGTCGTGTTACTGAACTAATACTGTCACAGTGTGCTTCCTTTGTTTTTGAACTTAGCCATCATCAGTTCCATGAATTTTTGACAGAAATAGAAACTGTAATCAGAGGTATTTGACCTGCAGCTTACGGGCCATGGATGGCCTAGGATGGCTATAAATGCAACCCAACACAAAACTAAACTTAATATGAGATTTTTTTTTTTTTTGAGACAGAGCCTCAGGCTGTCACCCTGGATAGAGTGCTGTGGCATCACAGCTCACAGCAACCTCCAATTCCTGGGCTCAAGCGAGTCTCCTGCCTCTGCCTCCCAAGTAGCTGGGACTACAGGCGCCCGCCACAACGCCTGGCCATTTTTTGGGTGCAGCCGTCATTGTTGTTTG
>CAUYON010034389.1:0-53682 GCA_963573935.1 Arctocebus calabarensis
AGCAAAGTATCTCAAGAATGGAAGAAAAAGTATCCAATGTACTCAGCCCTAATCTATACCTTTCATATGAAGGCTAAAACCCAATTATAGCACAAGAATACAGGGAAAGGGGAAAGGGAGGGGAGGGGAGGGGGGAGGATGGGTGGAGGGATGGCAATTAGTGGGAACACACCTACGGTGCATCTTAGCAGGCTACTGGTGAAACTTATTAAAGGTAAAGTATCAATGTCTTTATATAGTGATCAAGAAAATGCCATGAAGGCTATCTGTAACAGTACGATCAAAATATTTCTGATTGTATATGAAGCACATTGTGTCCTATGATTGCACCAATGTACACAATTATGATTAAATAAAATTATAAGAAAAAAAGAGTATATAGTAATCTAAGTGTTGTGAATTTAATACTAAATTAGTCATACTGGCAAAGAACTCTTTTATTTATTTGCATTAGCAATACTAAGGTTATATACTATATGCCTTAGTTTACCATTCACACTCTTTGTTCTGAAAATAAATTTAATGCTCACTAATGATCTTTATGTTAATTTCTCTTTAATCATTTCAGTTGTCTCAAGCTTGTCTTCTAATAGATTCTTTCTTTGAATGTCTTATATATTTTACTCATAAATATTTTATCTCTGTCTGACCTAAATAATTATAGTTGCAAAGTTTGATGAAGATTTCCTGCTCCTTATTCAGTCCTTTCTCTTGATAGTTTTGCTTTCTTAACTCATTTGTTTCTTTAGTTCTCAAATTCCTATTAATTTTTATGAGAATATATTACAGTATAGATAAATCCAGTGTTGATTTTATCAAGGAAAATAGTCATTCCAATAAGTCATTTTAATTATTTTTGTTTAATCAAGAATATTTCCTGGAATTAAAAATTATAGTAACTTTTCCTTCAATCTTACTTTGAGTTTCTTCCTAAAAGCTTCTCTTAAGCATATAATGAGGCCAGGTGTGGTGGCTCGTGCCTGTAATCCTAGCACTCTGGGAGGCGGAGGCAGGTAGATTGTCTGAGGTCACTAGTTCAAGACCAGCCTGATCAGAAGCAAGAACACATCTCTAAAAAGTAGCCAGGTGTTGTGGCAGGAACCTGTGGTCCCAGCTTTTTGGGAGGGTGAAGGAAGAGAATCACTTTCAACCAAGAGTTCGAGGTTGCTGTGAGCTATGATGCCATGACACTCTACCAAGGGTGACAAACACTCTGTCTAAGAATACAAAAAAACATATAACGGATCTTCTTTGCTTATTATCTAAGTGCTTCACTTTCCTTTGCATGCATTTATTTGATAAGTTTTTCTTATTTATTTTTAAAATTGTTATTAAATATTATAATAATGTAGAAGAGCAAACATATTATGGATGATAATTTAGATAAGTTGTCATAAACTGAACATACCCGTGTACTAAAGCAGAGGTCAGAAAATAAAACACTAGCAATAGCATAAAAGCCCTTCTCTGCCCCTTTTCAAAAAGTTTCTCTTGCACAAAAAAGCTAATGTTATTGTGACTTTTAATAACTTACCTCAATTGTGTTTCTCTTTTAATGTCTACATGGACACTGTGTCCATTTTCCTTTTGTACAAAGTTTGAAAATGTAAGATTTCAAATTATTATATCTTTGTATGTCAGCATCTTCATTGTATTTTTAGTATTTGTATTTTTTTTTTTTTAAGGCAGAGCCTGAAGCTGTCACCCTGGATAGAGTGCAGTGGTATCACAGCTCACAGCAACCTCCAATTCCTGGACTCAAGCGAGTCTCCTGCCTCTGCCTCCCAAGTAGCTGGGACCACAGGTGCCTGCCACAACACCCAGCCATTTTTTTTGGTTGCAGCCACCATTGTTGTTTGGCGGGCCTGGGCTGGATTCGAACCTGCAAGCTCAGGTGTATGTGGCTGGTGCCTTAGCCCATTGAGCCACAGGCGCCTAGCCAAGTATTTGTATTTTTAACAAACCTTTGCTTTTGGGGGTATGCTACTTGTGTTTTTTATTATTTTTTTTTTTTTGGCAACTTGAACTTTTATTCTTGTTGTTTTTATTGTTGTTGTGAGACAGAGTCCCACCCTATGCCCTGAGCAGAGTATAATTGCATCGTAGCTCACTGCAGCCTCAGACGAGGGCTGTGGGCATCCCGCTGCCTCAGCCTCCTGAAGTCATTGGGAGTACAGGTGCTCGCTGTGGCACCCTGCTGGGTTTTTCATTTTTTTTCATGAGTAAGGGTCCCACTCTTGCTCAGAAAATTTTGAAGTGCATTATGAAAATACCTCTGACTATATGTTTTTAAAGAGACTGCAAAATAAACTGATGAAATGTATATCTCTTCTTCTAATCATTTCAAATTATAACACACATGGAGTTTTTTCCTAATATTAACCAAACTTCATGTTTTTTTCTACCTAACAATGCTTCTTATAACATAGAGCTTTTTGTATGATGGAGTTTGAAATCTGAATTAAATATGATCTCTCCTGTAGTTAACTATGAAATTGTAGTTAACTATGAAATTTGTTTTGGGAAGATGCAATTAATGATGCCTTATTATTAACATAATTTATCAGATAAAATATCTATTCATAACATGTACAAGAAACCTTTTACATCCTCAGCACCAAACAGAAATTACCATAAAACTTGTGGGAAAAAGTTTTCTTTTCAATTTATGTAATAAGATTTATTTAATATTTTTGTCTGACATTCTAGTTACAGTATGGAAAAGCATTTTTAAACTATAAATATATATATACAAATATTAAATATTTTGAACATATTTAAACTCTAGTGGACAAAAAATTGATTTTACCCATGTAAACTAAATCAATTTAGCTAATGTATATTGCTAAGTAATAGTTTTCCTCATTGGAAAATTACATTTCTGAGTATAATTTCCCAATATGTTAAACATTCAAGACAAGTTAGCATCTGTTTAAAGAGCTGTCCAATATAAATTCTGCTGTCTTTCTCTGCCGCCTAGTCAGAACTGAAAGCTTAGGTATTTAATTGACAATGCATATTCATTTATCAAATATTTGGGGGGGTAGTTTCCTCATGACAAGTTCTATATTATAAATTGAGTCATAATAAAGACACGACAACTTGAATTTTAGTTTTGGGGTGATGAATTGGGCATGGTAGAAACAGTAATGACAATACTACTATGGGTGTTTTCTTGGGCTAGGATTCTTAATCATTTAATTTGTGCAATTATCTATAATGAAAAAGTTATTATATATATTTTATAGAAGAAAAAACTGATGTGATGATAGGTTTTTGACCAAGCAAGTGTTAAGCATACAATAAGCACAGAGGCTGAAGTTGAAATCTGTGCTTTCCTTTCCTTAATACTCAATTTCTTTGTGTTACATTCCATGTGGGTTGTCAGATAAATTTTAACATACCTATGTGATAGTGTCATGTAAGTATGAAATTAATCAGCAATTCACAGTTAGTTTTATAAAGTTTAATGGTTAATTTATAACCTTTTAAATAAGAGTCATGATGTTTGGGGGCTCAGAGAAAATGTTAGTCTATGTTTGTATTTTCGCAAAATTAACATGGCTAAGAAGTCCTGGCAAAGCCTTTAAGTGGTTATGTTACATCTATTACTCAATAGCTTCATGATTTTATTTTTAGACATGCATTTCCATTCTGTATTAAAAAGTGCAAGTGTATTTTAAAAGGAGATTTATCTCTTTTTCTGTTTCCATATATATAACAGCAATTTAATAACCACATCTAATAACATTCAACTGTCTTTTTTATTTCCAAATATTGTACAAATGTACTGGTTACATGTATTGATTTTGATATGCTTGAGTCAGGGTTACAAGTGTGCCCATGAGCCAGATAGTGTGGTTTGTACCCATTAAGTGGGCTTTTGCCCTTCCAACTATATTTCTAAGGGCAATGTTAGGATTTAAATTATGAGAATCATTTGTTAGACTAAAGTGAATTTACTTCAGATTCCAATTATTTCTAGTGGTCAGTAAATCTTTCAATTTACCTTGAGGGATCAAGAAACTTCTTCAAAGTTTTTCTAAAGGAATATTATGCTCTTAATGGGAAACATTAATCTAGATGAGTTCCTGCAAAATCATGATGTGCTGTTGTTAAGGAAAGTTATTCTGTTGGAGATATATGTTTTTCTAAGTATCGTTGGTATATCTTTATGTCCCATAGTGTAACACGAGTTCATAAGAAATTAGGTTTGCTAGACTGTGACAAATAAATGATCATTTGAAATCTAAGACTCAACCTAAATAAATTTAAAAGAAAAAAATACCAGCAAATTAAGGTTTCATCTTACAGTTTAAAGTTGGGGCACATTATAGTGTCCAAATATTTGGACTCTTGTTCTAATATCAGAGTCAAAACTGTGAATCAGGAAGAGACATAGAGATACTAAAGTCTTATTAATAATGCTTTTCTGTAGGAGAATTATTTCTCAGATAAATTTATTTCTTGAAAGTAAAGCATATATTATAAAAGAAAGAAGATATTACTATGTTTGCAAGAGTAACATATAGATGCCACTTGAGGAAAAAGCCAATCACATATCCTGAGCTATTTATATTATTTTTATTATAATCTTTCTGAAATTTGTACAAATGTAAACTAAATATTCTTACAGCTATAAACTATAAAACCAAAGGCAAATTTATAAGTTAAATAAAAAGGAAAACAGAAAGTCAGTGATGTTCTAATCAAAAGGAATAATTTGATTACATTCTCCTTAGCAAAGTATCTCAAGAATGGAAGAAAAAGTATCCAATGTATACAGCCCTAATATGAAGCAAATTTATATCTTTCATGTGAAGATTATAACCCAGTTATTGCACAAGAAGATGGGGAAAGGGGAGAGGGAGGGAAGGGGAGGGAGAGGGTGGGGGGGAGAAAGGATAAAGGGTGAGAACACACTTGAGTTGCATCTTTGAAGGGTCAGGGGCAAATTACTAAATGCAGAACACAAATGTTTTCACACAGTAAATGAGAAAATCTCATGAATGTTATGTCAAAAAGGCAGATGAAATTATCTCAGATTGTATATGAAGCCCACACACTGTACTTCATGATTGAACTAATGTACACAGTTATGATTCAATAAAAAGTAAAACAAACAAACAAAAAAGAAATGATGTTTTGCAGAAACTGAATTGTTGCTCATAGCGTGACCTTTGTACCAATACTGCTGCTCATTGTGAGTTTGACCCATGAAATCTGGTAAGTAAGTTATTTCACCATTTTTACTTAGTTGAAATACAGCAAGATATTATTATTATTATTACAATATCATTATACATCATGTTCTCCTATGGTTTGGTCTTTACATCACAGTAATGAATAGTATTTATAGTACCCTGATTTTGTTCCTATTATTTTGCTACAATTAAGTTATATAATTGGCACCAAGAAAAATACGAACAAGAATACAGTAGTCAGTATTGAAACTAAATAGCAAGTAATCACTATCATCCAAGTCATTTTTTAAATTATTATAATTCATTTTCATTGACAAATAATAATTGCATATGTTTATAGGGTAGACTGTGATGTTCTGGTCTAGGTACACATTATAGAAGTAGTTACTTAAGCTAATTAATATATTCATCAACTTGTCAACTTATAATATTTTTATAGTGAGGAAATTAAAATTAAAAACCATTTTCAGATTTGATTGAAATATTATAATAGTTGTTGTCATGATTAAAAAATAAAGAAATACTAATCTTAATTAATGGACCTGAAAGGGTAGAGGAGGGCATATTGATCAACGGATCCGCCTAAAAGAACTAGGATCAACCAGGATCCGCCTAGTGCATTCACAATGAAGTTAGGAGATATCTATCTCTTTCTTCCACCAAGAGACTTTGAATTAATAAATGAATTCATCAAAATCTCAGGCTACAAAATAAGTGTACAATATGCAATAACAATAAAATCAAAGACTCAATAACTTTCATAATAGTTGCAAAGAAAATAAAATACCTACGAATATAGGAGGAGAAGGATTTCTACAAAGAGAACTGCAAATCACTGTGGAAGAAAATGGCAAATGATGTGAACAAATGGAAAAACCTATGATCGTGGATTAGCAGAATCAACATTGTTAACATGTTAAAATGTCCTTATTCCACAAACTCTTACAGTTATTTACAAATTTAATGCAATCCCTATCAAAATACCAATGCCAATTTTTGCAGATCTAGAAAAAATAATTCTAGATGTTTCATCTAGAACCAGAAAATAGCCCCAAATCCAATACAGCCTTTAGAAAAAGGAACAAATCTGGAAGCTTCACTTTATTAGATTTTAACTTATACTGCAAGGCTATGGGGAAACCAAACAGCATAGTAGTGGCACCAAAGAGAGACATGCCCAATGAAACAGTACAGAAACCAAGATCTGAAACTATCCTAATGTTTGCCATCTGCTCTTTTATTTTTTTTGCAGTTTTTGGCCAGGGCTGGCTTTGAACCTGCCACCTTGGTAAATGGGGCTGGCACCTTACCCCTTTGAGCCACAGGCACCGCCCTGCCATCTGCTCTTTAACAAAGTAGACAACAATATACACTACAGAAAAGAATCCCTTTTCATAAGTGGTGTTGGGAAAATGGGATAGCCACATGTAGAAGATTGAAATAGAATCCATATCTCTCAGTAAAATTAATTCAAGGGGGATTACAGACTTAAATCTAAGACATGAAAACCTAAGTATTACAGAAGAGATGGTTGGAAAAACTCTTCTAGATATTTTCTGAGGCAAGAATTTATGAAGAAGAATCCAAAGGCAATCATAGTAACAACAAAATAAATAAACAGGACTTTGTTAAATTAAAGAGCTTCTGTACAGCCAAGGAAACAACCAACAGAGCAGACAGACAACCTATTGAATACAAGAAAATATCTTCATTCTATACATCATATAAATGGCTCAAAACCAGAAACTACAAAGAACTCAAGTAGTTCTTTCTTCAAAACAAGACAGACCAATCAGGCAATAAGCATGTGAAAAAAAAAAAAAAAAAGCTCAATATCATTAATTATCAGAGAAACGCACAGCAAAACCATAATGAGATATCACCTAATCCCAGTGAGAATTCTTTTTACCAAAACTCTTCAAACAACAGATGATGTGTAGATGAAGAGAGAAAGGGACACGTATGCACTGTTGGTGGGACGGCAGCACAGGACAGCCTCTGTGGAACATAGTATGAGGATTCCTCAGAGAACTGAAAGTGTGCTTACCATTTGATGCCTCAATCCTACTATTGTGCATTTACTGAAAGGAAAAGTCATTTTGTCAAAATGTCACTTGCATTCAAATGTAAATACAGCACAATTCAGTTGCAAAGATGTGGAATCAACCCTAGCTGGCATCAATTTATGAGTGGATTAATGCAATATGCTGTATTATACCATAGAGTACTACTCAGCCATTAACAAAATGAATTAATGGCATTTATTACAATCTGGATGGATTCTCCTAAGGGAAATATTGCACGAATGGAAAAACAATCACCACATGTATGTACTCACGATTATTAACTTGTAACTGACCGGACCAGTCAGCACCCATTGGCACAGAAGCGTGTAAATCTCAGTGGAAAGCAAGCAGGTAGGTGGGAGAATAAAAGGATGGTTGGAATCATACTTAACAGGTAAAATGTACACTATCTGGGTGATGGGCTCACTTGTAACTTTGACTCAAGCAGTACAAAAGCAATCCATGTAACCAAAATATTTGCACCCCGTAATATTCTGGAATTAAAAATTAGAAAAATGAAAATTAGACAAGACTAGACTTTTCCACTACAACAATAGGGGGAAGAGGAAAAATATTCTAATAGTTGAGAAAAAAATGATTGTCAATCTACTTTTCAGTTCCCCACAATACTACCTTTCAAGAAAAGTTATCAATTCAATGGCCACCAGCAAAGGGCTGTACTAACTTAATTCTCTAGGATATTTTTCAAAAAAAAGAATAGTAAATCCAGAATAAACGTCTTTGTTACCAGAGTTAAGAATGATCAGGAAATCAACTGATAAATGACTATGCAAGCAACTCTTTACCTGATCTTCATCTGTGGTAGTCCTGCCATCCTAAGTTCATTGTTTTCCTCCAAACAGGCCTGCTTCTGCCTCTGCCTATCTCAAAGGTAGTTACCGACAGGAACAGGGCCAGTTCCCTTTCTGCCTATCACAAAGTCTCAAAGCTGATGTGGAGAGAATGGAACGCTTTTACACTGCTGGTGGGACTGCAGACTAATGCAACCTCTTTTGGAAGGAAGTATGGAGAATCTTCAAAGAACTCAAATTAGAACTCACATTCCCATTACTGGGCAATCCCATTACTGGGCATCTACTCAGAAGAAAAAACAATCATTTTATCATAAGGACATTTGCATTAGACTGTTTATTGCACCTCAATTTACAATCACTAAAATGTGGAAATAACCTAAATGCCCACCAACCCAGAAATGGATTAACAAGCTGTAGTATATGTATACCGTGGAATATTGCTCAGCCATTAAAAAAGTTGCTAATACATCTTTTGTATTAACCTGGATAGAGGTGGAACACATTCTTCTTAATTAAGCATCACAAGAACAGAGAACAAGAATCCAATGTACTCATTCTAATACAAAGGCAGTAGACGACCTAATATATGGTGGGAGGTAAGAGAATGCAGGAGCTGGGGGGGGTTGGGGATTCATGGTGTATAACCCACCTCATGGGGGCAGGACACAATTATAAGAGGGACTTTATCTAACAAATGTAATCAGTGTAACCTAATTCTTTATACCCTCAATGAATCCCAAACAATAAAAAACTAACCAACCAACCAAACAACAACAAAAGTTTCTGCCTATATGCAGACATCTGGTCTTGATGTGGGTTAGGGCTAAATCACATCAGATGAAAACTATGCCTTTGGCACCCACCTGTAGTGAATCACACTCTTTCAATTTGCCTGTTGCTCCTTCCAACTCTATCCACAAGTTATACTTCCCAGCATGTGTTTATTTAGTTTGTCTTTGATTATGTCTGTATGCCTTTGGAGGGTAGGTTTATGTCTAGGTGAGGTGGGGTGTGATGTGGTGCTGTGGTTACCTGAGGGTCTTCCTCTACCGCCTGTGAATGCTGGATGTGTTATGCTCTGCCCAGATCTGTGCTAAGAGGGTACTCAGAGCATCTGATTGACCATGACTCGGTCACAGCTGCTTAACAGATGTCCCCCGCCCCCCTGCCACGTGGATTACAAATGAAGCTTTTGTAGCTATGAAGATAAACACAGTATCTCTGAAGCAAAGCAGATTTGTATTATTTTATTTTATAGAAGAGGGTGCATTTTCACCCTCCTTATATTGGAATATTATGGAAAACATTGCAAACCTAAAGATCCTTGGAAATGACAATGTGTAACAAAACCAAAAACTGTGACTAATATAATTGAGAATGTTATAAAGAAATATAGAGTTTTTTGTCTTAATAACAATTATCAAGTGCTGTTAATTACCCCTTTTATTGTTGTTTTTTATTTCTTTGTTTGAACACCATTGTGCATTTATTACGAGAGTGCAGGAAGGCTTCTGTTTCTCTCCATCTTTTCCATTAAACGGATTTGTTCCTTCATAGTCATTAGATTAGAAAGTCTGAGTATCACATGTGTCTGCGTCTCATGTTTTTCTATCTTGTGTTGCTGACTTAAAGATTTTGAACTTTATAAGCTTTATGTCAAAAGATATGTTAAACATGTAAATGTAGAAATACATTAAAAGAAAGTTTTATTCATTTAAACACATGTGCTTAATAAGTAATAATTAATAGCATTCTTTCTCCATTTTTAGAATAATAAAAATTAATAAAACTGATCTTTTGCTTTTCCCATTTAAAACAACTACTCCCATACAGAACTGTAGGCAGCCTTCCTGTGTTGTATCCATAATATATTACTATGTATTTGTTAAAATTCACCCCCCCCAAAAAAAAATCATGGTCAGAAGTCCCTAAGTGATTGTACCAGGACCTAAGATATTCCAGGAACTTTATGACTTTTCCTATTATTTTTTTTTGTTAGGCCATTATTATGTACTCTAAAATCATCAGCTACTAAGTGGTTTTTGATATTTTTACTTTATAGGATGCACTGATTTGAGTATGTTTATTTGAAGTTGTATTCTCTGGCATTGGAGCTATGGTCCTAGTGTTAGCGTATATTTATTTCTGAGTGAGAACTGAAATGTGATAAATATAAATCATTGCTTTTTATGGGACAATCTTATTTACTCTGAAGTAACTACACAGAAATTTCATCTACAGTAAGCCAAAATTTGGTTCATATGAACTTGTTAAAACTTGGTCTGGCATGCTTTCTGAAATGATACTTACGTGAATATAATAGCATGAACCTTTCTGCCAAACGCCTCATTTTCTAGGAGTATTAGCTAAGAAGCTTTAGTGAGGATTTGGCTTTACTTTTATTTCCTTAAAGAATATTGTGAATCATATGAATCACTCTTCCATTTATAAATTAGAGTATATGAAGTACAAAAGCTCATTAAAACATATTTTCTTATTTTGGTTTATTTCACCATTTGTGATGATTGAGGAGTATAAATTATCTTTTTAAAAAAAAAAGATTGATTTTTTCAAATATGCTTGAGGTTTGCAGTATTAGTGAGCAGAAAAAGTACGTTCCCATTTATCCCTGCCTCCCCTGTCTCTACTCATACACAACCTCCTGAACTATGAGCATTCACCAGCAGAGTGGTATGAGTGTTGTAAATGATGAACTGACACTGACACATCATAGTTGCCTGAAGCCCATAGTTTGCATCAACATCTACTTTTAGCTTTATACATTCTATAGCTTTGGACCAACATATAATGAATAATATACAGATTATTTTTAATACGCTAAAATCCTCTATGCATTTAAAGTTCTTTCATGCCTACTGAGGGCTTCAAAAAATCTTTGTGCTGGCTGGGTGTGGTGGCTACACCTGTAATCCTAACACTCTGGGAGGCTAAAGCAGGTAGATGGCTTGAGATCACAAGTTTAAGACCAGCCTGGGCAAAAGCAAGACCTCATCTCTAATAAAAATAAAAAAATTAAGATAAGAGGATTGCTTAAGCCCAAGTTGGAGGTTGCTGTAAGCGATGATGCCATGGCATTCTACCCAGGGCGATAGCTGGAGACGGTCTCAAAACAACAACAACAATAACAACAAACCTTTGTGCTCTATCCCCTCCTTTTCCTAACTCCAAGTCCCCAGAAAGCACTATTTCTATCTACAGCTTCTCGTTTTCCAGAATGTCAGCTAGTGGACATCCAACATATAGCCTTTCCAAATTGGCTTCTTTCAATTAGTACTGTGTACTAAGACTCCTTCATGCCTTTTCATGTCTTCATGACTCATTTCCTTTACCAGTGAAAAAAATAATATTCCATCATCCAGATGTATGACTTTTTTATCATTTCGCCTACCGAAGCACCACTACACACCTGTTAGAATGCCCCAACTCTAAAACACTGATACTAAATGCTGGTAAGGTTGCAAAGCAACAGGAATTCTCATTCACTGATAAAGTGAATGCAAAATGGTGCAACTACTTTGGAAAATAACTTGGTAGGAATTTACATGACTAATCATGCTGTTCTCATCTGTGACACCAATCACTCTTCAAAGGAGCTGAAAACTTATGCTTCCATTTTTTTTTAATTTACCTTGTATTTTTTATTATTTTTCTGGGCTTACTTTGGATATTACTTGCTCTCCTTCTCCTGGTTA
This sequence comes from Arctocebus calabarensis, assembly GCA_963573935.1. Classification (NCBI taxonomy): domain Eukaryota; kingdom Metazoa; phylum Chordata; class Mammalia; order Primates; family Lorisidae; genus Arctocebus; species Arctocebus calabarensis. The sequence goes on from CAUYON010034389.1 coordinate 11,799, forward strand.
CCTAAGATGGAATCTTTGATTATTGGTTTTAGATCTTTCCTCTTTTCTAATACATACATTCAATACTATGACTTTTCTTTTAAGCACAGCTCTTGACTTAGTGTGTGATTTTACTTTTGGAGGACTATACTTGGAAAATATTACCTTGATTCTGAAAACTTCATTTGTAAACTTAACCCAGGCCTGCATTTTAGCGATTGCAGACTTGCATGTGTATATTTACAAGTTGATTATTGCTATAATCAGTGGTAACCAATCATGTGAAATGTTTTAAGATGCACCTAACCATGCAGACTTATACTAGGATTTGCAAATTAAACAAAACCATATTCCGGAGGCTGCTACCTGCACATACCCATTCCATTACTAATTTTCCTATAGCCATACTCTGGCTGATGAGAACCAGATCAAAGAGGATTTCTGCTCTACTAAGAGTGATAGAGTCAAACGTACAAGATAAATGTGTACTTGTATACCTGGGCTTGTTTGATTTTTATGAAGTTTCAAAATATTTTCTGGAATATTCTATCTTCATTTATTAAGGAGACATTATTCTTTTGTATCTATACTGAATTTCATAAAACATTCCTGCATCTTCTTAAACTCATGCAAGAAAAGAAGCTGAGGAATAAAGTTACGGCATTTCTCCTGGCGCACATGTGCCAGAAGTATGATCACATCAAGGCATGTTCTAAAGGCAAATTGTTGACATAAACATTTTTAGAATCACCCGTAAAGCTGTGTAAATACTACATCGGGTCCAATTCCAGGTTAATAAAGTGAAAATCCCTTTGGTGAGGACTTAGAAGTCAGAATTATGTGCGAACTCGATACTAATTCTAAAATGCAGTTAGTTGAAAAGTGCTTCATTATATGAATGAGTATAAAAACAGTAGTCTGTTTAAAATTCAGGTGAAACCCATTTAGTTTTTGAGAAACGTACGAAGATTATCAAAGGTGTGCACATATTTATGTGCTGTTTACCCACCAATCAATGATATATGTCTTTCCCTTACCCCCTGGAGTGTCCCAAACTTAATCCACCCAACATGTGAACTTGACTCTGCTTCTACAAAGAATCTGGTTCACACAATGTTATGGACCTTTTAAGGTTTTGCCCATATAACCTTGGGAGATTTGGTGTGGAGTTTACACATTAGTTTGTCGAGAGTGAATGGAAGTTAGGTGGAAGTATTGCTAATGTTCTGAGTGCTTTTGCTAATGAGGATAGGCAAATCTGGCGGAGGCTGACAAATGCATTTTTATTTTCTAACTTCTTAAATCATCCTAAGTTAACGTGGAATCTTTATAGCAGAATTCACTACTGTCAATTCCCTACTTGCTTTGTATGCCTCATAATATTTCCTATCACAGCAAGTGATGTTCACTGTCTATTTAAGATAACACTATAAAAATACAAAGAAACTCCCCTTTCTTTGTATTTTCTATTTTATAGCAAACCTTTCTCAACATGTGGAAGATAACTTTATTGGCAAGAGAAGGAAACAATCAAAGAGGGGGTCAATTTTAATATGAAACTATATGAAATGAAAATCCAAAATAAAGTAAAAAGGACATGATGCATGGATGAGGTTTTTTATCTCATTAAGACATGTCTATTTTTTGTTCTTAGTGAATGAAATGATTTTTCTACTGGGCCTATTTTGAATTATTGACTTTATTCATTATAGTTTTTCTTGTTATTCATTATAGTTTTTCTTACTTTTCATCCTCAATTAAGGTTTTAAGTCTCTGAAAACTCTTCTGAGCTTGATGGTATTGAGAACATTTTTACTGGGTATTTTTTTTAACATTGGGACTTTCCTATTTCTTACAATTTCTGATCTAAAGTAAATGGGAATGGGCACACAAGAGAATATCTGATACTAGACTAATTATGTACCTGTGTACCTTGTGAAGCTGACACTCTTCACTAACCTAAAACCTAATGAACTTTTCTCCTGACTGAAACTTTCAATTATTCATTCACTGTTGCATTGGTTCTTAAACATTTCAGTTATTGTCACAGCTCATTAGAATGTAAATGACTATAAAAGATTGAATTAGAACATTCTGGGCCTGATTAAGTCGGGATTAGTTCAGACAGATTTTCTTGCAGATGTCAGTTTCTCCTCTGAGGCACTAACAGTGTACATCGGATCAGAGCAATTCGATTATAGACAAAATGTTCATGTGGGTTTTTAGCAGTACTAGATGTGCGTATACGTGGATTCCTAACAGGGAAAATTTTGCCAATTTCTTCTGCTGAACAAGAGATCCACAGTGTGTACAAATAATGCTCTTAGAAGAAAGGCTTGTTCATGTCCCACTGCAGTTTCATTGTTTCTAACATTTCTTGTCCTATTTGTTTCCCAGAATAAACCAGCTATGCTGCTGTTCACTACACTGGGATTGTAGGACAGTACTGGAGGGAACTTAATGAACTGGTCAATCTCTTTCAGACAAGTAGCCTAGGACTAATTAACTTTTCAAAAAAAAACTCCCACATTTAATCTCAAAATAGTGCCCTTGATAAATATATATTTTCACAAAGAGGCCCAGAGCATTTACCATCTTCTATAATTATTCATTATGAAACTGATTCTTATATGATTTTATATACTTTAGCTTTCGTAATAAATTATGTCCAAATCATAAAATTATTAATCTTCCTCAAGATTCTTACTATTACATAAAAGCAACATGTCTGATTATTTTTACCAATTTTGCTACTTCCTTTAATTGAGGCCATGAGAGCATTTGTGTCTGTCCATATAAAATGCATTCTGAGGCCATTGTCTTATACTTAAAATGACTTATAGCGGGAAAAAATGGTGAAGGTAGAAGGGGCAGTGATATATATTTTAATTATCTGTACTTTCAGGAAAGAAGAATAACATAGGTTAAAGAAAAAACTCCTAGCTAATGTAACAGTGTTTATATAAGTGTCAGCCTTACTCCATTGGTAATTTTTATTTTAACAGATGTGAAAATTAAGTTGTACGTTTTGTTCATTTTCTTTTTTCTCTTTTCCAGCTTTTCATTAAGGACGAATGAAATGTTCAAAAATTAAATTAATATTGAAACATCCAAAACATAAAGCAAAAGAGGTGGAAAAAGAAACGTAACTTCCATAATCTGCCCACTTTGATGTATCCCTTCAGTGAGAACATGTTTACACTTAAGTTGCTGATCAGGCTGCTGCCACCTGTGATTTTTCAGAGTCAGGGCATGTGAGTTAGTTCTTTACAGGACAATCTGAAAGATGCAAACATATTGAGAATTTAGTAGTTACTGTCAACAATGATCCTTTCCAGGCAGAAATTGTGAGTTTGGTAAACCCATGCATGCTATGTGCTACAAAAGAAGTAAAATTAGGGTGCTTCACACATTACTTTTTTGGTTGATTTCAGTGAGAAATAAAGTGGTCCTCAGACTTTTACAGGATTTTTTGGAAAGAGTAAGATAGTGGTTCCTTCCTCATTATATTTCTGATCCCTATTAATATCAGCCTGCTTGTCAGGTTTCTCTCAATCTGTCTTCTTCATGAGATTATATGAAGATTTTATGGTATGTAAACTTCCCTGCTTCAAGCTCTCAATAGGAGTGTTTTCTTTAGATTATTTGAAATGTTATGTTGTAATTAATTTGCAACTGATCTTACAAAGACTTATAGAGAACTCAACTAAATACTGGTTTGTAATTGTTTCATAAATTGATAGAAAGAAGAGCATGAAAAAATTATTCCTTCTCTCATTATTTTTTATTTTTATGATTTTTTTTTATTAAATCATAACTTTGTACATTGATACCTTTATGGGGTTCAGGGTACTGCTTTGATATATAATGTGAAATGCTTACATTGAACTAAGTAACACATCCATCACAATTATACCATTTCTTAATAGTTTTGAAATATACTGTTCCATCATGCACATTAGGCGAGGTCTCCCCAAATACCCTCCCCCCTCGAATGTCCCCCCTCCCCTCCCCTCTCTCTCCTTTTCCCTTCTACTTTCTGGACTATAGTTATGTTTTACCAATCATATCAGTGTGTAGGTGATTGTATGTTGATTTCATGGTAGTATTGAGTACATTGGATACTTTTTTCCGTTCTTGAGATACTTTACTAAGAAAATATTTTCCAGCTCCATCTATGGCCTGGTATGGTGGCTCACACCTGTAATCCTAGCACTCTGGGAGGCCGAGACAGATGGATTCATGAGTTCATCATGGGTTCGAGACCTTCTCTCATTATAAGAAATCAACTAAACCTTTGTTGGTGGCTACTTCACAGACTTGATTGAGAATTCCTGGCCTGTTTGCACTGCCTGGGGCTATAAAAAAACTCTTACCCTAGGTTTAAAAAAAAAATAGAGTTGACTTGGAATGGGCTGTTTCCAGGACCCTTTGAGGAGAAAGGGGTACATTTCTAAAAAAAACTGAAGGGTTTCATATGGGACATGAGCTTTATAAATTGAGATATCAGGAGAAAAACAACTTGTCCCAACATTTTCTCCTACTTGTCTCAATTAGCAAGCTTATATTTTTTTTAGGAGGTTGAAGGTCATTAGTTTACAATTTCTTCTTATTCAATATTTGAGGCCTATCCTTAAGAGAACATAAAAAGATAATAATCTAATATCTAAAAAATGATAAAGCTAAAGTTTGAGCCCACATGATAAAATGCAGAAACTGCCCTTGTGCTATACTATCTCAGACATACACTGATCATAATTTGGCTCAATATTTATAGTTTTCCTAAAAGAGTGTATTATAATCATTCATTTTTTTAATTTAAATTAATTTATGTGACATTCCTTGGTAAGATACAGAAAAATGTAGGAGACAAAAATAAAAAGAGTATGTAAATTTTAAAAAAGGATGAACATTAACATTTTCTTTTAGTTACTTCTCATTTATATAGTTTCTAGTCTACATTCTATATGTAGTTAAAATCATAAAATGTATACTTTTCTAACATACATTTTCACTAAACATTATTTCAAAAATGTTTCTATGTCAATGAAAGCCTGTATAAAATAATATCTATAAAGCATTCTACTTTCCTAAAACAATATTGATAAGGGTTAATCAATAATAAAAAACACATGCAACGAATGCCACTGAAAATCTTTTAAGAAATATATTTTAAGTATGCAATATAATCACACATACACGAGACTGATGTTAAAAGCAAAAAATAAAACCCATATGCTAAGCTATTTAACTTTTTCTTTGAACGATCTTCATTTTACAACATGCACTTGAATGTTTTGTCATTTGAAAACACTAGAAAAATAACCCTGCCATGCAGAATAACACTATTTGGTTTATACCTTTCAAATTCTTAACATTGCCACCTTAACTTTGTGGATTTCTGAACCTGTATTGTGCTTAGTAAAAATAGAAGATATCCACATTCAAGATCACTGGCAATCAGTGCACGCTATCTGCTGTCCAACAAATATTTTAAACTACTATACTACATAGTTGTTACTGTGGTTGCCATTAGCATTGAAAAAGAAAAAAAAAACACCTATAATAGTTGCATTTATTTTGCACTTACTTTGTGCCTGGTACAAGGATAAATGCTTCACACTTGTATTAACTAAATTCTAAAAGAACCTACACATTTAGCTACTGGGATGCAAACCATTTAGATGGTAGGGGCCCATAGAGATATATAAAGTTATAAACATTCACTTCCTAAAAATAAATTATTTTCTTATACTATTCACTAGCCTGTAGAGTATATGTGAATATAAGTAGATGTAATAAATTTATTTAATTAATCCCCATTAGTTGATGTTTAGGTATTTTCTATTTTGAATGATATTTGATAAAGAATGCTGTGATGAAAAGAATCTCACTTAAAGTTTTAACATTTTCCTAATTTTGCATTTGTGTCTGGGTCTCTCAAAGTGGGGAGCACATTTAAGGGAATACAATACTGTGCTGAGATGCTCTCAAAGACAAAGGAGATGTATGTCGTATTTTATGAAGTTTAATTTGACTCACATGTTTAGCAGAAAGTTAAATATTCAAAAATGTATTCAATTAACTTAGAAAGTATTTATGGAGTGCCTATTATATTTTAGGAATTGCTCTAGAAACGAAGTGAGTCAGATACGTTTTATGTGAACCTCATATTCTCTGGGCTTCCTATGACTCTTGGGTTTACTTCTTACATTTTTCTGTTAGACTGCCATTTCTTCCATGTAATTATAACCTTTGAAATAACTTAACTTTTCTTTACAAATGCACCAAATCAAATAAATAAATCTAGTATCTTCATATCAGTGTTTGCATCATCTATTATGAGGTGAAAATTCTAGCAAGAAAAGTATAATGTGCTATTGAGAAATAGAAAATCTATCTGGCGGGACATATAGTTGTGTTACATCTGCAGCAGAATCAGAGAGGAGAGGGAGATCGTTCTTCCCTATCATCTCACACTTAGTGAGAGGTGCTGGTCTGCTGGGTTAAATGTGCTGTAATGTTAGATTCACCTGCCCATCAAAGAGGTCCAAGAGGCTATCTTTGTAAGTCATTAAACTTGCCACTGTGAATAGTATTTTCAAAAAAATTTTGATTACAGAAAATTAAACTGTGATTCTCATCAATGCATTCAAATTATGTCATAATTACACTCAATCAAATGTTATTTACAAACATCATTAAATCATACCTTGGGCTATTTCTCAACTCAGTGAATTCTCAGATATCATAAAATTAAAAAATTTTCTAGTTTGTGTATTTTGATACTATTCTTCATTTAGTTAAAAAAAATTTAATTGAAATAGGAAATGCAAACACAGAAGTGTGGAGTTCAGTGAATTTTCAAACACTGAAAACAAACACCTAATAGATATTCAGATCAAGCAACAAAACATAGCACAAACTGAACTCAAGCACAAATTCTTCCCTTGCCTGCAAAATTTCTTCCTGTCATGAATGATCAAAAAGTCATTCCTGGGGTTCAGGGGAAAAATGGCTGCCCACGCTTCACAGGCTCCCTGTTTTAGCATTTTAGACTATCTAGCCCAAGTTATTTTTCAATTCTCTGATACTTATAAAAACACATTTGCTCAGGTTTTCTAGTTGTTGGCATTGGGACTCTTAGCCTACCATAAATTATACTATCTGGTATTATAAACCCTCAGTCTTTATTTTCTTTAAAGATAATGCTCCAATATTAATTTACTATCAACTTACTATTTCAATACAGAGTAGGCAAAATCAATCTAAAATCTGGATAGTAAGATGTGTATTTTATTACTGAGTAATTGGAAATAAAACTAAATAAGCATGACATACCTTTGGATAGAAAAGTGTAAGATTGCATAAGTCTATTGCATAGTATGTATTTTTAAAATAAAATTATAAACATTTTTTGGTGGGGAGGAAGAGTCTCACTTTGTCATCCTTGGTAGAGTGCCATAGTGTCATAGCTCACAGCAACCTCAGATTCCTGGGCTCAAGCTATTCTCTTGCCACAGGCTCCTGAGTAGCTACAAGTGCCTGTCACAATGCCCAGCTATTTTTCAAGACGGGGTCTCACTCTGGCTCAGGCTGGTCTGAAACCTGTGAGCTCAGACAATCCACCCTCCTCGGCTTCCCAGAGTGCTAGGATTTCAGGCGTGAGCCATTGCGCCCTGCCCCAATTTTAAAGAAAGTCAATCTTTAATTGATAAATATATTGTTTGGGCTTCAGCACAACAACCCAATAAAGCAAGGGAAAAAGGGAAATGCATGAAACCCTTCCTCCTTTATTTTATATAGACCAGCTTCGATGACAAAAATATTGGGAGAATCTATACACAATTTTTGATTGAAAAGTGAGAATTAAACTGAAAATGAGATATATGCTCTTAAAATTTTTAGTGGTCTAAAAATTTACACTTGAACATGTGTTAGAAAGAATTATCATCTATCTCTCTCTCTATATATATATTTTGTTTGTTTGTTTGTTTTTCAGACAGAGTCTCACTATGTCACACTCAGTAGATTGCAGTGGCATCACAGCTCACAGCAACCTCAAACTCTCGGGCTTAAGCGATTCTCTTGCCTCAGCCTCCCAAGTAGCTGGGAATACAGGTGCCTACCACAACGCCTGGCTATTTTTTAGTTGCAGTTGTCATTGTTGTTTAGCTGGCCCAGGCCAGGCTCAAACCCATCAGCCTCAGTGTATGTGGCTGGCACCCAACTCATTAAGCTATGGGTGCTGAGCCAGAAAGAATTATATTATATAACTAAAAGAAATATGTTAACCTTATCCTTAAGTGTATAGTTGAAAGAAAGAAAGAATATTAAATTTTTGGAAAATTGATTTTGCTTTCTAATCTAAGTTTATACTCTTGACATATTTGTAGACACTTGGTGATAATGGACTTTATTAAAAATGGGCTTTGTTCAGGTTTGGTGCCTGTGGCTCAACGGGCTAAGGTGCCAGCCACATACATCTGAGCTGGCAGGTTCGAATCCAGCCTGAGCCCGCCAGACAACAATGATGGCTGCAACCAAAAAATGGCCGGGCGTTGTGGTGGCACCTGTAGTCCCAGCTACTTAGGAGGCAGAGGCAAGAGACTCATTTAAGCCCAGGAATTGGAGGTTGCTGTGAGTTGTGATGCCACAGCACTCTACCCAGGGTGACAGCTTGAGGCTCTGTCTCAAAAAAAAAAAGAAAGAAAAATGGGCTTTGTAAGTAAGATACTATAAGAAATACAAACGTTCAAAGATTTTTTTTTACAAGTACAATTTTAGCAATAATTTTGGATTGACAGTTTTCTTTATAACATATAAAAATATTACTTTGAACAGAGAAGTTTTTCATAAGATTTAAGAGATTAAGGTGATTTTGTATGTGTGTTGTGTATGTTAGACCACAGATTATTTCATGATTATTTAAAACCTCTTGTATATTCCAATAAGCTAAAGTTGCATTTGTTTTTGTTAGACATGTGTCTCTTGTTTTATTCTAAAACTCATCACAGATATGGGTAAAAATAAGAAGTTGAGTACAGAGATGCTACATTGATTTCACAAAAAATCTGAAAAGCAACACTTCCTAAATAGAATAAAATATATCCAGAAGATAAGGCAGGATGAGGTAAGGGTAGGGGGAGCCATTTGGATGTGAGGAAGTTTGGGTGCTTGCAATAAAGGAGAAGATGTTTGGGCAAGTATTGTGCCATATAGAAAATGAATAATAAAAATAGAATTCTAGTGAATTTTTCTGAAGATATTAATGGGAATTATCTGGCTCTTTGTAAAAATGAATCTTTTAAAAATGACTTTGTATCTAATTTTTTAATGTCAAAGTCCTGTGGAGGTCCTAGTGGGACCTACTATCAAAATTCTTACCCTAAAACAAGCAAATAAAACATTTTTTTCCAAGACAGTTGTTTTCCTTAGTATAACTTTGTATAATTGTTTATAAAAAGGAAAATAACTTGACTAGTGAAATCATGAGTGGCTTTGGAACATACTTGCAAAGTCAGAGGCATTCAGCAGAGACTGCTTTGTGGTCTGAATCAGAAACCATTAAGGACTTAGTAGTAAAGCACAGTTAGGCAGCACCAAATGCTTTCTCTAAATGGAGAAAAATGAATTTAAAAAAATATTCCTCTTCAAATTGCAAACTAAAAATCAATTTTATTCACCATTTATAAGAAATTCAGTTCAGAATCTACAGAACTTTCTGAATGGAGATATTAAGCAGTTGTCAAAAAGCTTTAAAAAGTTAAAGCCATTGCCCTGGGTGAGATGACTCATTGAAGACTTGCCTGTCAGAGACAAAAAAATTATTAAACATTTTGGGAACGATTATTATAGAGACATCACCATTAGAGACTAGGACATGGACCAGAATACTAGGCCTGTACCAATGGATTTAGGTTTTGGCTCTAAAAGAAAATGAAACATTACTAGAAATGTTTGGAACAACTAAGTAGACTAAGCTTTAGTATGAAAGTATTCTTATTGTACTAACAAAACCAAAACTTTGTGTTTGTTTGTTTTATTTATTTTTTTGTTTGTTTTTAGGTTATATCATTGCTATAGAAAGTCTATAAAACTGATTACAGAGTTTCTCAGAAAATTCTGTTCAATTTATGAGCATATTCTAAAAGAAAGAGATACATCCTATGTAATCTGAGATGATGTATGATTTAGGTTAGAATGACTTCTTCAATGGCCTACATGGGAACAATAGAATGACACTTAGCAAGCCCAAAGCAGTTGGAGGGGGCCAATGAAGATCTCCCAACTCTGATGGTCTTTGGTTACCGAGAACCTCAATATTACTGTGAAGGAAGGGTTGAGAGATAAGGCATTGGGCTCCTGTCAGGTGGGTGTGAAGAACTGAGAACCTCAAATGAAGTTAGAATATTTGAATAACTATAGCTTTAATGAAATTGCAATCTAAAAAAAAAAATTCTGTCCAAGAAAAAGCATACTTTTCCCCAAGATTTGGATTCCAAATTCATACCACCTGCTTGATGTGGTTAATTCCAAACTGAGAAATCAATTGAAAATTGTGTTACAGCACATCACAGAAACTTACACAAATCCTTTCAAAAAGAATACACCCTCAAAATGGCTCTCAAAAAATGTCTGTATTAAAAAAAAGAAGCCACTTTTGGTTAGCGTGAAATAGCTTTTAAAAGATTAAAATCCCTGGTTGTCTGAAGTCTCAGAGAACATCCAAAGTAGCCAGAACTTGAGTATAAAAGATCCCAAAGAGAGGAAAATATGTTCTGGAGAAAATACCATTTTCTGCCCCTTTTCTACTGTGATGTTTCCACTAATGACAGTGGGGCCGTGTCACACAACTGAGCCAAATGAGCGACTTCAGAGGCCTTGCAGTTCTCTGTCCTGGGGAGCAAGGAGGGAGGGAGCATGCCCAGCCAGGCAGCAAGGGAGACGAAACACTGGAGGAAAAGAAACCAGAGGGAAATGAACTGAAATTATGTGCTGCTCCCCTTCTCAAGGCGTTTGCTGAAAGTTGTAACAAAAGGATGAAAGGCTGAGCCAAGCTGTAGCCAGTTGTATTGAGCTGGAGACACACAAATTATTACTTGCAGACCACTAAGAGTGTGTCTTGGTAAGCACACTTGGCTTGCAGATGAGATACTCAAGTAAAGTATATCAGAAATAGATCGGTCCTTACAGGGAAGGAAACACAGTCTAATAACCTCAACCTCTGATGGGAACAAGAATTGCTGCTGTTCCAGCTCCCTGGCAAAAGCAAGTGAACCATCTGTGAAGGAGGATCACATCGTTTAGATCATCCACCTTACTTTATGTGTAAGAGCTGGCATGTAAAAATTCAAGAAGACAGAAATAAATGTCCAAAACTCAGGACAAAATTAGACGAGATACAAACCCACGCATGAGTCAGATCCTAAAGCAATTAGACATAGAATTAGAAGTGATTGTTTGTTGATTATGATCATCAGAGAATTTCACCAGAAAACTAAATCTATATCTATTAAAAAAAAGAATTAAATAGAAATTCAGAAACTCTAATGTATAGGACTTGATGTTAATAATCCAAAAGATTGTTACCAGATTAGACACAGAAGGGAAGAATTGGAAGAAAAATCACTAAAAAAAGAAAAAGAAAAAGAAAGGACTAAAGCAAAGAGCAAAAATATAATACATAATAAAGGACATGACAAGAGGGTCTAAGATATGTGTAATTAGAGCCACAGATGAGGAGGAGAAAGATGAGGGGGGAAATCTGTATTTAAAGAGTTACCAAGCAACAATTTTCCAAGGGTTAAAACACATGAAGCCACACATTTAGGAAGTTATTCAAACCTCAAACAAGATAAATCCAAAGAAACCCACATGGAGGTAAATGGCATTACGATTTTATAAACCAAATATAAAGTCTTACGAGCAATAAAGAAAAAAATACTGTTAATTGTTAGGAAAAATGATAACTTAATAGGTATCATTTCAACAGAAAGAATTAAAAAGAAATGTAATGCCATCTTGCATATTCTTTTCATTGCAGTAAAATGCACATTTCATGACATTTTGTATTTTTAACCTTCTTCTTCTTCTTCTTTTTTTTTTTTTTTTTTTTTTTTTTGAGACAGGGTCTTGCTGGGTCACCCAGGGTATTGTTTGCGGCGGTCAACAAATCACAGCACACAGCCACCACCAACTTGTAGGCTCAAGCGATGCTGCTGCCGCAGCCTTCCAAGTAGCTGAAACTACAGGTGTGTATCTGTACATCAAGACTTTTACAATTGACTTTGTAGGGGCTGCACGTGTGGCTCAGTGAGTAGGGCGCCAGCCCCATATGCTGGAGGTGGTGGGTTCAAACCCAGCCCCTGCCAAAAACTGCAAAAAAAAAAAAAAAAAAGAAAGAAAATAAAATTGACTTTGTAGAGATGAGGTCTCACAGTGTTGCCTACGTTTCTCTAATTCTTCTCCTCAAGTAATCCTCCTTCTTGACCTCCCAGGATGCTGGATGTAAGCCACCGTCCCTGGCCTGAAATCCTCGTTATAAGTGAAGAAAAAAATCATTTTGAAATGATAATACACTTTAACCATTTTAAAGTGTATTATTCAGGGACATTAAGAATATCCACATTTTTTTGCAATATCACCACTATCTATCTCCAGAACAATTTTATCACCCCAAAAGGGAATGCCATATCTGTTAAGCAGTCATTTCTTATTTCCTGGAACCTTTGCAACCACTATTCTGCTTCCTTTTTTATGAATCTGCCTATTAATATAACAATCATAAAGTATGTAGGATTTTGTGATTTTTTTCTTCACTTGTAACGAGGTTTTCAGAAGTGGTCCATGTTGCAGTGTGTATCAGTATCTTCTTTTGGTGAGTGAAGAGCGTTTCAATGGCACTGAAAGTACTGACCCAAAGAAACTACAATGAATATTGCTACTTGCAAGAAATTCGCAATTTGAATTCCATATCTGACATTTCAAAAAAGTCCTGTTATGAAAGAATCCATTAGTGGAGAGCTAGTGATCTTTGGCAGAGTTGGAATAGTCTGTTTTATTCCTGTTGCCAATGTTCTCATGCTGGTTTCCTCTCATCTTGAACCTCTTCTCTCAGCTCAAAACGAATAGCCTTGTATTCACCTGTTCTCTCCTGAGAATGCTGTAGAGAAGGACAGACTTTTGGCTCATGCAGGTTGGTTCCTCTTGTGGTGTCACTGGTCATTTGTGTTGGTGGGACTCTCCCTGGGAGGCCATCCAGGGGCCATTGGTGGTGCACAAGGTTATGTAATCTCCTATCCTCAGGGCCTTGGATGGCATGCGTGAGTCCCGAGGGGACCAGATGAGACTGGGTTGTCAAACACATCTCACTGAGCTCAGGCGCTGGCTGTGATGTGAGGGGGTGATGACCTCCTGGTCCATAAGAAAGCGCAGGATGGCTTCCCTGTGAGCCTGGAACTGGTGCAGTGTCCTGTCTTGATGAGACTAACAGAAGCAGGCAGCTGTGGGCTGCATAGCTGCTCACAGTTCCTTCTCTCAACAGAGACAGAGATCTGTCTTTCAGGGCCACAAACATGCCCCAATTCATAGCTCCCACCCTGGGCCAGCTGCAGCAGAAGTGGTAGAGGCAGCTCAACCCACTGTGGGCAGGGCCTCCAGACTGGCTGTGGGCTGAGGCTGAAATGCTCTGGAGGGGGAGGGGGAGTTGAACCACCAAGTTGCCTCTAGAGACAGGGCTTCTCACAGAAGAGAGAAGAAGTTCGGGGAGAGTCTGCTAGCCATGCCCTCCTTCAGCAGAAGTGGTAGTTAAAATTGTAATTGTGTATATTTATGGAGTACAATGTAACTATGATACCTACATATACAATGTGGAATGGTTAAGTCAAAATAATTAACACATGTATCCCTTTAAATATTTATCATTTTTGTGTCCCAGATGCAGTGACTCACACCTGTAATCCTAGCACTCTTGTTGGCCAAGGCAGGGCCTTACTTGAGAAAGGAGTTCGAGGTGTCTAAGCAAGAGCTAGATGCCGTCTCTGCTAAAAACAGAAAAAACTAGCCTGCCTAGTGGTATGCCTATGGTTGGGAGGCTGAGGCAAGAGGATTATTGAAGCCCAAGAGTTTGATTTGCTGTGAGCTATGACTCCATGGGACTTTACCCAGGGCAACGGAGTGAGACCTTGTCTCAAAAAATGAACAAACAAACAAACAAAAACCCAGTCAAATATGTGTCACTTTTGTGATGAAAACATTTGAAATTGATTCTCTTAGCAACCATGATAAATACAATATATGATTATCAACTATCATCATAATGCTGTTCAATGTATCTCAAAAATTTATTCCTCCTAAGTGCAACTTTGTACCTTTAGACCAATATCTTTCATATTAATAACTAAATCTATTAATAAGGAAGGATCAAGCCCATATGAAATACATGAAAATGTATATTGAAAGATCTGAATTCAGCTTTTAATAAATTATCTTTTCCATGAGAGTCTAGAAGGTCTGAGTCATAAATTAATATGGATAAGAGTCTTTGTCAAGAATATAGTTCTTGTGCTTTTTCTCTAATTTTATACATTATTGGTTTTTCTTATTTATGGGAAAAATTTCTTCTCTTTTGTTTTCCTACCAAATGATCTACTTTGTGGAGGTTTTCTAGTGCATGAGTACAGAGCCTCAATTAGTATTCTGTCATAATTATTAAACGGTGATAGCTTTGCACAAGTGTAGTCATAGTTCCTGTTTGTTTTAAGTTTGTACTTTTTTATCAGTCATTCATGATTAATTATATTAGATTTTTATAAACTATTTTTTCATCCCCCCTTATGATCTTTGTGTAATTTAAAGGGATCAGACAGTGATTGTATTGCAGGGTATTGTTTATTGATTTGACGGTGCTCAATTGCTTTCAATTGGTCAAGCCAGAATCAAAGAGAAAATACATTCTTTCTAAAAAAGCCATTTCATTACATTTCATATATATATAGTTATAGTATTTCTTCCCAATCCTACCCTCCCTACTTAAGAATGCCCACATCACCTGATCTTTGGCTTAAGTATCACTGTTTTCTGACAACGTATGCTATGCAGCATTATCCCCCAAACATTTATTCTTCCCAGAAAATTTGGCAACCTCAATAACATTTGTAGCTTATTTGCAACATTTCAAAGCCCAGCACGCATGCACCAAAAATACAAGAAATAAGCTCTTCTATTGTAAACATGGAAGAAACAAGTTCCTAGTGTGAGATTCTCAGGGGGGAAAAAGGAAGGAAGAAGGCAGAGAAGAAGGAAGATAAGAAGAAAGGAGAGAGGAAGGGAGATGGGCAAGCATGGAAGAAGGAAGCCTCTTAAAACAGTGCTCTAAATTAAAGAATAAACCCTTAGCATCTATGCTAAGTAAAAATTATGTTTCTGACAGGTACAGGAATTGTGGTCAAGTGATAAGTATCCATTCAACTGAATTCACTTCAATTATGTTTGACAGGTCCACTATGTGTTAACAGTGTCTCATATTCAACTTTATTAGCTTCTGGGTATTAACATTGATGATACTCATAATATTCAAATAACCAATCAGTCAGAGCGGACACTGGCTATACACAATTAGTAGATTACACCAGTGTACACTGGCTGAAAAATCAACCCAGAAGTTCATTTTCAATATGAGTACGGAAACAACAGCTAACCCAGTAACTACAAATGTTATTGTCTTTTTTGTTTTCCAAATTCATGTTTTTCTTTACCTGTATTTTTCTGTTTTCCTACCTATGCTTGTTCTGTAAATATTTGCCAGTTGATTTGATTAGATGATTGTTTTATTTGAAAACCTGTTTCGTTGTATCCTCTTTGATGTTATCATGATAAGGCATTTAAAGCTTTTCCTTCTGAATACAATTGAAATCCCATGTTTAAAATGGATTCTATTTTCTTTTCTGTTAGTTGGCCATGAAATTCAGTGTTTTCAGACCTTCTGATCCAAGTTTTACGTAAAATATTGGTTTCGTTTATTCAAAAATATTTACAATTATTTTTAGTTAGACTAATGTTGTTAACTTCTTCTATGTCATTTGCATCAAGAAAAACATCTCTCACGTTTATTTGAAGTTTCTTGAGATTTTATTTTAATTATAAAACATAATCATCTCTTTTAATATTCCCTGGTCCATGGCATTTGAGGAGTGCAATTTGACAGGAAAATATTACAAATATTTTCCCTTATTCCCTTTTTTCATATTGTCAACATATAAAAATTGTATTGCCAGTACAATTTTGCTGTGAAAATGTGTCTCAGAATCTGTCACTTAACAGACTCCCTTTGTGGTGAAAATGTGTCTCAGAATATGCCACATAACAGACTCCCTTGTAGCTTGGAGAGGCCATTTAAACCAACTCTAGACAAGTAAGCAGAGCATGGGACTAAGTTTCAGTCCTAATGATAACGACTGCTACTTTATGAGATCTGGACAGCCAACAATAAGATGACATGGATGTGAAATGAAGGAGTTCTCTTCAACCTAGAGAATAGGAGAAGGTATTTCCAAATCACATAGCTAATAAAGAATTAATGTGCATAATAAATAGAGCACTCCTAAAACTCACTAAGAAAAACAAACAACCCAATTCAAGAATGAATATTTTAAATATTTGATTCTATAATATGTTTGGAAACCTTCTTTAGAAGGGGCTAGACAGCAAATAATTTAGGTTTTGTGGGCCACATAATCTCTGCTGTAACTAAGCAACTCTGTAAAAAAGTGAGCTTGGGTATATTTCAATGAAAATTTATTTATAAAATCAGTGTATCAGATTTGACCCACTGGCCATAAATTGCCAGTCCCTTTTCTGTATCACTGGGTGATTCTTTTTTTATTTTCTCTCATATTTTATTTTCATTTTTATCTGTCAACTATTTCGGAAGATGAAGAAGATTTTCACAATGTTTTTTCTTTTAATTATTTTGTTCTTTTTTCTATTAACATTTAATTGATTATTGAGAATTTTCATGAGTTGTAGCTTAATAATGATTTATAAATTTTATTTTTGTGTGGGGGAGAAAGATTGTCACTCTGTTGCCCAGGCAGGAGTGCCATGGCATCAGAGTAACTCACAGCAACCTCAGACTTCTAGGTTCAGGCATCCTCCTGCCTCATCCTTCTTAGTAGCTGGGACTATAGACACCTGCCACAATGCCTGGCTAATTTTTTCTACTTTAAAAGAGATAGTATCTCACTCTTGCTCAGGCTTGTCTGGAACTCCGGTACTCAAGGGATCCTCTTGCCTTAGCCTCCCAGAGTGAGGCATAAGCCATAATACCTGGCTTCTGAGTTATAAATTTTATTATTATAATATGAACTACAGAATAATTGGAAAAGGATATTAAGAAAAAATTTCCACTTCAATAGCATCAAAAAGAATAAAATATGAACTAAAGTGAGCAAAATACTTGTACACTGAAAATTATAAAATATTGTGGAAAGAAAGTAAAGACATAGCAAATGATAATATTCCTCCATTTATGAAATATGAAATTTAATATTGTTTATATGTCAATATGACACAAAACAGTTTATAAATTCAGTGTGATCCTTATTGTAATTCCAATAACACTTTTTTTGCAGAATTGGAAAAATCTATCCTAAAATTTATAAGGGACTTCAAATAATCAAAGCAATCTTTAAAAAGAACAACTATGCATGTCTCACATTTCCTGATTTTAAAACTTATCACAATGGCACAGTAATCAAAACAGGTTGTCATTAGCATAAAGACAGACCCATGAACTATTGAAACAGAGAGCCCAGAAATGAACCCTCCCATATGTGCTAAAATGATTTTTGCAAGAGTGCCAATACCTTGGGACAGGTATTGTTTTTGTTTGTTTGTTTTGTTTTGTATGTAACAAATAGTGTTAGGAACTACTGATGTCTAAATGAAAAGGAATAGAATTGGACCCTTACTGTATACAAAATTTAATTCAAAATGGCTAACAGATCTAAATGTAAGACTTCTTGTGGACTGGGAGAAGAAAACTCTTTGTGGACTGGACGTAGCATTGATTTCTTGGATAGATTACCAAAAGCATAGGAAACAACAACAAACAGAATTGGACAGCATTTAAATCAAAACTATTTTCATCAAAAGATACTAGCAACAAAATTAAAAGGCAATACACAGAATGAGAAAATGTATTTTCAAATCACATAGTTGAAAAAGAATTAATATCCAGAATATATACAGTACTCCTAACTATCAGTAACCAAAAACAAACATCCTGTTTCAAAAAAAATGAATATTTTATGCAAAGAACTTGCACAGAAATCTCTCCAAAGAAGTTATACAAATGGCCAATAAGCATGTGAGAATATGCTCAAATCCTTAGTCATCAAGGAAATAAAAATTAAAACTAGAATGAATGATATACTAGTTTGCATTCATTATGATGTCTATTATTAAAAAAATAGAAAACGTAACACATAGAAAACAAGTGTATGTTTACCTCTATAAGAAGTTTATAAACTGGCTATAAAATTCATGTTGCTAACTACTGTGTGTGAATACCATTTGCTCCATATCTTTAGCAAAACTGGTCAATTGTTATTCTCAACTCTCTGCAATATTTAACATTCTGATAGTAAAGTAGTATTTCAGTGTGGTTTTCATTTGCATACTGTAATACTTAATGATCACCACCTAAAGATATTGTCCATATCTCCATTTGCCTATTAGTCATTTGTATATATTCGTTTGTGAAATGAATGCTTGCTATTGTTTTTCCTATTGTAGGTTGGGATTTTGTTCTATGATTATTGAGAAACTCATAGGTTCACACCAACGGGGGAGAGGGACAGAAAAATGGATTGGTTTGTTAGCGTGAAGAATTGATAGGAGTTGGTAGTACATTAAAAGAAGGGGCAGCACAAAGTTTAAAGTGATAGGTGAGAACTAAGAAGTGAAGAAAAGAAAATTAAAAACTTCTGAGTAGAAAGTGGATAGGAAGGAAAAGGTAATACAATTAGAAAAGGCATTCAAGAGAGCATTATAGAAATTGATATGAATTAAACTGGTTGCTGTAAAGATGAGAAAAAAACATGAGTTTGGAAACCTTGGAAGACTAGGAGTCTGTTCTGAAGTTGGCCTTTAAGCCTGATGTTTTCATCATCATGTAAAATTTGTCATTGTGTCACTTTCTACAGCACCCTGCAGGAAGTGTCAAGGGGAGAGTTGGTTTAATAAACTGGTGCGTGAAGGTTAAAAGTGAAGATTGGAAGAAAATGATATACAGAGAGAAAGTAGAAGTTTCCTTATTGACTGAGGTCAAAGAAGAAGTAACATGAGAATGAGAAGAGAAATAGGAGCCTTTTGGCCCAAATAATAAATTTGTATTTAACATGTAAGAAGCAGAGCTGATCAGGCAAATGGTGGAATAGAGCATGTCTCGGTGGGAGTGGGGGAAGAGGAGGGGACCCCCAGGCGGCTGAAGGGCTGCCCCACTGATAGACTAAGATGGCTGATGAATGATTCTCACTTGCGTTTTCCCTGACTGGATTAACATTCTTGAACCTATGTTCTCTGAAAAACTGTAATTTTATAACTGCCATTTGTTCACTTGAGAACTTAATGAAAACATGGAGTAAATTCATCACTTCTATTTCTTCATCAGCCACTTCATCCTTCAGGGCATTGATGGCTTCTTCTTTCCATTTCTACCTTTTTCACTGACATCCTCACATTTGAAGGCCTGGATTTCACCCAGTTAGAAATTATCTCCTCATATTTATTCCCCACAGCATCTTGCACTCTCAAGGCTTCATCTTTTCTATGCTTATTATTTCTGTGTCTCTTCACTGGCAATTTTCCTTAAGGTGTATCTGTCTAAACACGTAAAAATTACCGATCAATGGTTTTGTCTGTTTGATCAGCTCGCAAAACGCTAACAAGCACCATTTCCATAAATATCACTGTTGAATTCATTTTCAATAATAAAAATATTTAAAATAGTTTGAAAAGTATAATCTTATGGATAGATTTATTTATCACAAAATAGTTGATTCTTTCTTTTAGTTCAAAAGTTGAATTGTTTATTAACTTCATTTTCTGTTCCATTTTTCATAAATACCAACTTTAGATACTCATTCTGCAGATCCTAAATCTGTTATGAAAATTTCTCATCAAAAAGACTATATTGGCCAGTTAAGTATTGAATGAATATTTTACATATTGATGATTACTTAATAAATCCTTTTTGCCTTATTTGCATATTTTCTGGAAGTCCTTAAATGTGTTTTAATTTTAACACCTGTTCTTTGAATGAATTCATGTTTAGAAGATTTACAAATTATTAAAATATGCTTTTTGAAAACAAAAATAACATCTTGTGGAGAGCAGGCATGAGGTGGCAGGGCCCCCGCAGCCTGGGGAACATTCAGAGAATGAACCCCCAACTGCTTCTCCTCTGTTCTCAAACAGCCATATTTCTTTCTTCATGCTCCCTCTGACAGAAGTCATGTAGCTCTTTCTTTGTCTAGTTAATTTTTAAGAGCTATGCAGAGATCTTTGTAATCTTTCCCTTTCTAATTCTTATCATATGTTAATGAAATTGAGTAGAAACCATTAAGTCACATAGGTCTTTCTTTGTCAAATCCTTGTGATCGTTCCCTTCTTGCTTATCATATGTTAATGTAGTTGAGTAGAAACCATTATATTAACAAGATGATTTGTCTTTATTCAAGTCATTTATATTTTCCGAAGATACTGTGAGACCAAAAATATGTCTTTTGTTTATGCTACTTCCCCATATTGTCTATGCTACTTCCCCCTAGACAACCCTGTACAGATACTATAAAATAAGGCTGGATGTTGTGCTTTGGTGCTAGGTGCAGCCATCGGCTCAGTCAGACCTCCTGATCCCGTCTTTCGTCCTATGTCCCTGTGTCTTCTCTTGTATTTTTCTCAGTCCCCACCAATTCCATTCTGGTTCTCTCCCTTTTCTGATGCTGGTTTGCGACAACATCTTATTGAGATTCATGCTTAGAACCTAGTACAATCAGTAGCTTTTTACTTTAAGAAGGCCTGAATTATTGTTGTCAAGTTAAAATCATCTTTCAAAATGGTGAGTTGATATCCGTATTTGCCAAATGACTATGTGTATGTACATGCTCACCTACACACACCCCACCTCCAAGCAGTGTGTTTACTCACAGATATGGAGAATCTGTTTAGCATTATATTTATGAATAGTCTTCAAAGGTACGATACCTATCTCAACCTGTGAAATGTATCATCATTTCCTTACTCCTCATCTCAATTAACCTTGGCTAGCTGACCATCAATTCACGTGGAAGTGTTCCTTGCTAAACAGGCAGGGTTAGAAAATTCAATACCATAGAAATGATGAGACAAAGCTTACTACTGAACTTCTGGGTTTGTTTCCTGTTTACCTTTTTATATTTTATCAATTCTGGAAATAAAAATTATGGTTATTTTTATTACTATCTGTGTTTTTATAACTGTCTCCTTCAAAGAAAATGTGAAATTTAGTGGAAAATAAAGGAGCAAAAGTTTATAAATAGTTTAATTTGAAAGTAATTGATTTAATTATACTATGCTCTGGCATCAGCGAAGAAATGAGATTTCTTCTGGAAATCTCTTCCCTAGTTCTAGAGCTTTTGCTTTATATTGGATTCTGCTCAAGCTACAAAATATTTGCCTATATTATATTGTATAACATTTAAGAAGTATAAGGAAGCGTTCCATCATTTATACACAATTCTTTATTCATAAGTTCACATTTTCTGTTCTACCCATTGGAGTAGCAATAGCATTTCTTTTTCCTTCTGAATGTACAGACTGCTGAGGCTTAGATTAAAAACCTGTGTTCAGTTAGTTTGTTTGCATTTCATTTCCTGTGTGTGTAAGGAAATGAATGCTTAAATAACCGAACTTTTAGCACAGTTGCTTAAATGTGTGTTTCATTATCTTTCTGTGGTTACAAAGGTCTTATTAAATTTTGTTTTAAAAGTGGAGACTTTAAGTGGGTTTTCTTCCTATAAACTGCAAAACTAGCAATTTTTTTAAGGGACACTTTAGATAACATTAAAGTAAAACATTTATTTGAATGGCTATTGGAGATAAGGATGAAAAGCAATTATAAACAGGAAAAAAAAGATTTTTTAGACTTTCTCTTTTTAAAATGTATTTTGAGTTAACTAGATAAATATTTAAGTAAACTATTTTAAATTTAACTGTTCTATTATAATAATGTAGGATTAAATACAATGACAATGTTTAACTTTTTCTTACTATATATAATTTATTTTTAAAATATTTTCCTCAACAATAATATATTTACTCTTTTAACGTCAACAGCACTCTAGTGACACTAGTTAAAATGTATTATGGATGGGCATATCTATGCACACCTGGAATCCCAGCACTCTGAGGTCTGAGGCAGGAAGATTGCTTTAACCCAAGAGTTCAAGAACAGCTCAGCTAATATAGCAAGACCTTGTATCTTAAGAAAAAGAATAACTACTATAAGTTTGGGTGTAGAGAATATGCTCGCTTGTAATACTTAACAGGGCTTTTAGAAATAATTTTTTGAACAATCTCAGCCTTCTTGAATTTGATATCGTTGATTTTAGTAGTTAACTAAGAAATAAGTAGTGATATCATTACCTGTAAAATCAAGTCACAGTATGTAAAATGGACAATGCACCTTGTTATAAATATTGCAAGACAAAAGCAAAAGTTTCCAAAGATTTGAGAATAAAATACTGTTCCATAGTTTCAAAGAAATGCTCGACAGGCTGATGCCCACCTAATGAGTTATAGGAGAGATATAAAAGAGGAATATGAATTTAAAGAAAAATAATTACAATAAATAAACAAGAGAAATGAGAACAAAAAATTTAATAAACGAAAGACATAATAAAAATAACAAAATGTAAACTCAAGAAGAATGAAAATAGAGTCATATAAGAATAGAGTGGTTACACTTGGGGAAATCACAGAAAGGAAAATGGAAAACAAAACAATGCATTAAAATGATTTGAAGGTGATAGATATTAAAGCAAATCCAAGGAGATACAGCATAAAGATAATTGGGAACATTAAGAGGAGAAAAACATAGCTATAAACTTACACAATAAAATATATAATAAAAATATATAATTAAACAGAGATTTCAATGTAAATATTTTAAAGGAAAATTCTGTAGTAAAATACTTTGCTAGATAACTATCATTACTCAGGAATAGCCTTAAAAAAAATCAATGAAATTCAATGGAAAGAACAATATGATGGACACTTATACAAAAAAAGTAAAATTATGATCGTTTGTAAAATATCAGTCTGGCTGAAATTTCTCTGTAGCAGTATCTAAACATAGAAGGTGATAAAGAACTGTACAGTAAATATTTTGTTAACTTATACATAGTATATGATCCAATAATTTTTTATATTTTATTTTTAAAATGAAATGTTTTAAAATGTGTACAATATGATAGCACTTAATTCCTTCTGAAAAGAAAATTTCGATGGCACATTTATAGCTAAGATAATAATAAAGTATTCAACAAATAATAGCTATTGCAAGAGGAATAAGAATTCTGCATATCAATAGAATACAGAAAATTATTTTATATAGAAGTAGGCTGAACAACAGTAAGAGTTATAATTAATAAGGATATTTGTAAAATAGAAACTTGGCAATGAAATAATAAAACAAAGCAATTATCCACACCCAAAAAACACCAAAAAATAAACCAAAAAATAAATAAGTGAAGAAAGGAGCTGGGGAATGCAGATGTATTTCTCCTATTGCTTATTTACCTTTTCTGCAGTAAGTAAACAGCCCTTCCTACATTAAACAACAAGCTTAAAAATATACCAAAAATACTATACTGCACATAATGGCTGAAAAGTGAATCCCTCCTATATATATTTTAAACAAAATCATAAAACAAAAAGAACAAATAGAACCACATAGCCACAGCACCCAAACCTTTGCATTCCTAGTAAACAGAGAACATCATATCCTTGAATTTTTTGTAAGCAGAGAAACAAAACGAATCCCACAGAAGTCACTCTACGAAGAACAACAAGTGGCAGTTTAAGGAGTTCTGTGATAAACAGTAGAGAGGAGAAAAGAACATGGAGCACAAAAGAAATCACCTCTGGAAAAAAGAAAGAGCAGATAAATTACTAATTGTAAATCAGCAACTGGTAGTTCAGAGCTATGCCCAGATGAGAAAGATAAGAAACTGTATAAGCAGACACAGGCACCTCTGAAGTTTCTTAAGGAGAATCAAATAGATAGAGAATTGTTGGTACCACCTGGATACAACATAGTGAAAGGAGAGAAGAAAACAGGAGTGGAAAACAAAAGATCCTACGAAATAAAATAAAAATTTGACGGGTCCTTCCTTTTAAAAAAAAAAAAGAAAGAAAAAAACCATGAAAGGTTATTTTACAGCTCAATATCATATTAACTCCTTACCCTGAAAAGAGAGAACAAGGCATTTTCCAAGAGCCTGAAAAATTTATGCAAGAATGGATCATACAGTACCATTCAACTATTAGCAAGAAACAAAGAACTAAATAGGGAAAATATATAGATGACTTCAGCTAATTATAGCCCAGAAGCACTAGAAATGAGTAAAATAAGAAAACACTTTTTGCTCTTTTAACTAGAAATTAAAAAGGAAAGATTGTCCCTTAAATAATGCTCAGCCAATAGGTGAAATCCAAATGTATATCCAGAAATAATTAATATCTAGAAATATCCAGAATTTTTTAAAAAATCTCGTTAGATATAGTTGGTCTCTACTTAACTTATTTTCCTTCTTCCTTTGTGAAAAAGATTTTATAGCTCTATGTGATTATTACCCCAATTCTGATTCAAATCTTTTGAAGGGCAGTGCTATTCTTCTTTTCATTGTTCAAAAGACATGCATTGTTACCCATCAACTCAAAGGAATAGAGTAGACTTCCAGATGTTGACATGCAGAGACTCTAAGAGATATTTTCAGCATTTATAACATATAATCTTATGTAACTTTAAAAATGATCTATTTGTATGCCCAGAGAGACATATACTAGAGCATATATCTGTTTTGTAATGAAGGGAGACTTGTGTAAGGTAGGCAGGAAAGAAGAAATGGAAAATGGACCCTGGTGAAGTAAAACAACAGGACAGCCACAGCCTCACAACTTGCTCAATCAACATGCCACAGTCCCTGGGAGGGGGAAATGGACCTTGCACCACGAACTTTATGACACCATAGAAATTAATGAGAGGTCAACTGAAAACTAGTGGCACTGTAGAAATGGATGAGGCTCAACTGCAAACTGTGTATTTCTGTACCATGTATGTTAGGAGCAAGTACAGTGATTGGTATGATATAGAATCTTTAATTTGGTAAAATGTGGAATTCTTTACCAATAGAAAGAGACAATCAGGAAAACGGAATATATGGGAAAATATATAAGACAGAGGAGTTCTGGCTGGCAACTTGTTTGGAATACCTTCCATTATATTGGAACCTTTCCTGTTCTCTTTCTTTTATCTGTAAGAAAATCTTTCACTTTCACTTAGTTGTGGTACGTTTATTCATTCTTCAATTCTCCAGACCAAGGACCCAGCAGGAAAACTCTGGTATTAGCAAAGAATAATAAACATTTATGATTAACTTTGGAGAATGGAAAGGACAAAGGAGACATTTTTGTTTGGGCGGAAAGCTCAGTAGATGCTCCACATGAGATGAGGAAATAATTTCTCATGAAGACTGACCATACTTACAAATTTAACAGTTTTCTAGGAAAACATATCTTACTAAAATTCATTTTAAAAGCAAACAATATAGAATAAGTTGTTTTTAAAAAAATTTTGGAAAGCAAACCTTGCCAGAGTTCTTGGTGTTCCTATACAAACCTGGCCTTCTGAGCAATATAAGTTATTAACTCTGTAAAGCAGACAATGCATTACCTTCCCCAAAGCCATTAATTTCTATTCCAAGGTGATATGCTCATAGTTACTTTTCTCATCTTCCAGGAGCCATCTGCTCTCATTCTCAAAAGGGTAAGAAAACCTTTTGTTGTTGTTAAATCCTCTTGGAGCTTGTTGCTTATAGGGCATAGAGCTTCTCCTCCTTCCTGAAGGTATGATGTGTTTATATTCCAGAATTAAAGGTAATAGCTCCATTTCCATTTTCCTCTCTATTGCCATCTTTCTAAAAAATTTTATTTTTATCAGTACTGGGAAGGATGAGCAGTTTCTCATTTCCATATATCCAGATGTGACCATCTGGAGCTCATCATGTTTCCTGGTGGAGAATTGGGCGTGAGGAACTCGTGCTAGGAACTTACTCTGGCTATTATTACTGCTGTGAGTAAATAAATGTCTGATCTCATCCAGCCAGCTTTGTCAGGTTGCTTGGTAGCTTGCAAGTAGGGTATGGCAATTCTAAGAAAAAAATAAAATAAATAGATGATTCTCATGCTATTTAAGTTGTCCTAAAATTTAACATGAGAGAAAATATGACATAATTGTTTTTACAAAGTAGTCATTACATTAATATTTAAACCTAGGGAGACTACACACTTAAAATAAAAACCTGTCAAGATTACTTAAAATCAGTGAACTTCCTAGATTATTATTAAACAGATATTCACATACCAGGAAGAAGGGAGGTTAATGATAGAACTGCAAATATGAGTTACCATTTAGGAATCTACTATATAATTCAACATAGCCAAGAAGAAAAAAAGGCCAAGATTATAAGTGACTATAAGGCTTAGATAAAATTTTATACTTATTATTTTTGACAGCAAATAAAACTGTATAGTGGGGATATGCACATTCTTCTACATCATACCAAATCATCTCTATGTCAACCTCAAAGTGACATCATACAAAAGGAATACTCACATTAACATGAACAAAAAGATAGTTTTGTCTACTAATATCACTATGAGAAAAATGTTCATTTGGATCTCAGCCAAATAAGAAAATGATTTAGAGGTATAAAAATTGAAATATAGCATGATCTCACCTAATGGGCCCAATGAGTGGGTGGATATTATGCCCCCTGGGTAAGGGGCCCTTTTACAACTGGAACTTTGCCTCGGATGTAAGAACAATGTAATCTAAAAATTTGTACCCTCACATTAATTTGAAATAAAAAATGAATGTATAAAAAAGAAAAAAATACAGTGTGCCCATCAAGTTTGTGTACGAACTTTGTATATTGAAAATTACCACATTATTCGGATGATATGACCGTATGCCTGGAATATAACATCAGATCTAGTGAAAAAACCATCCAAACTGTAAATACTTCACAAAGGTTGAAAAGGGGCAGAGAAAGGGCCAACAATGAGGATGAGAGAAAAGCCAGGTCTGCTGAACGAGGAAATCTGGAGGGCCCATAGAAACTCTATGGGAGACTGTGATTAGCCCTCAGCAATTCTCAGCACAAAAGAAAAAAAATGAGGGAGTGAGGCGACCGGAGTAGTCTATGACCAGTAGAAAAAAGAAAGGGCAATACTCAGTTACCAGTAGAAAAGGATGTTAATGCCCAATGAAAATGCTACAGTTTCAAGAGAAAGAGGGTGTTTAAGCCTCTACACTGCCTTTACTTTTCTGTCTTTTTCTCTTCTCCTTCATGAGAGAAACCCACTTACAACTGTGTTTGGAAGTGCTCTAAGCTTACTCTTTGTTCTTAAATATAATTTCTGTTTGTCTTAATAAAGCCTATGTGCTTTCTATTCACTCTGCCTGTGCTGCTCTAATTTTACTTTGGATTTCCAAACCTTTTTGTTTTCTACTCATCTGTGTCTCTGTTGAATTTTCTAGTTCTGCTGAGTAATGGAACCAGGTCAACTTGGATACGGGAACTGGGAACCCTGGTTCCCCCAAACATATCTGTATAAAAAGTATAATTCACTAATTTTACAAAAATATGTAATGAAAGAAGAGGCTCATTTACAATAGCAATAATAGAAAAAAATACTTAGGGCTAAATCCAAGAATGGTGAAATATTTATACAAAAATAAGTTTAAAGTATTTGTAGAGGATGTAAATAAATCTCAGTCAACTGCAATAATATACTTTTCTTTGGCAAGATACAGTATAAAGATATATTTTCTCTTTAAAAATAAAATGAAAAATTAGGGAAATCCCTAGAAAAAGTGACTATAGGATATTGCTTGATCATGCCAATACTCAGGTAGTAATAAACTAACAAATACATTCAGGAGAATTTTGATAAAGAAAGCAACCAGGGGTGGCGCCTGTGGCTCAGTGAGTAGGGTGCTGGCCCCATATACTGAGGGTGGTGGGTTCAAATCTGCCCTTGCCAAACTGCAACAAAAAAATAGCTGGGCATTGTGACAGGCACCTGTACTCCCAGCTACTTGGGAGGCTGAGGCAAGAGAATCGCCTAACCCCAGGAACTGGAGGTTGCTGTGAGATGCGTGACGCCTCGGCACTCTACCAAGAGCGATAAAGTGAGACTCTGTCTCTACAAAAAAAAAAGAAGCAACCAGGAAAAACTCATCTCATACTATTAGATATTAAAATAATTTACAATTAATATTCTGGTACCCACTGATGAATAAAATAAAGGAATAAGCAATGAAATGCAAAAAAAACAATAAAGCTAGAATACAAATTAAAATCTAAAATATATATGACAAACTAGTTTGTGGAGAAATTTAAATTATTGAGTACATTGCACTGAGACTTGAGAATCATATTGCAAAAGTAAAGTTCAGTCCATTCTTCAGTTGTTTAAAATCAATAAATTTTAAATTGAACCAATACTTAAATTTAACATATAAAAAAACTTAGAAATTCATTTAGATATTATGGATGTCCAACTCATGAATGAAAAATATAGATATTATCTATAAATAAGGAATATCTGTAAATCAGTGTAAAAAGGACTAAATGTACAATAGAGAAATAGGGAAAAGATAGTTTATAAAAAGGACATAAAGAAAAGTAAGACAAAAGTTCACTAACATATAATTTTTTCAGCTACCAGCTGGCCAAAGACAAAGGACTAATCATTTCAACTGGAAAATTTTTTAAGAAATTAAAACTATCATGTTATACTTGTGGGTATGCAAATTGATACAGTAAGTATGAAGGGCAATTGAGAATATCCACTAACATTATAAATTACAGGTATTCTTTGGTTAAAAATTTTATTTCCAATATATCCTACAATTTAACTAATATATGGGAAATGATATAGGTATGTAATTAATTAATCTAATGTTAATAATTTCAAAAGATTGCAAATGATATATTGTTCATTCAAAAGTGACTGGCTGTATTGTGATACATGCCTTTGTTGCCAATTTAGCCATGAATAAATATCTATGTGGAAATTCTCTATCAATATATAATATCTTCCAAGATGAATTTTAAGTGAAATTTAGATAAACAATATGAAGAAGAATGATATGTTTGTTTATGAAAAGAAGAAAAATATATACACATGAAACTTATGTACATTTGTATACAAAATGTATAAAATATATCTGGAAGTATATACAAAACCTAATATTATTTACCTGAAGAGATGATCTGGTAATTAAGAGCAAGATTTCATATTATCACATTTATAAACTTTTGACTATTAAGCCATAATAAGTATTATTTATTTAAATTCAAAAGAAACATTTACATTAAGGAAGATTAAAAGTCATAAATGGGGGGAGAAGATGGCCACCCAGCAGTGTCCAGGATCTCCAGGCAGGTGCGATGGTTCAGTACCTCTGTGGGTAGGCCACGTGCAAAGCTTGTGAGGCCACCTATTCAGAAATATAGTGCTGAAGGTCACTATGGCACTGTGCTTTATTCTGCTGCATCAAAACAGAATAAGCTGGAACAAGTAGAAAAGGAGGTTGTTGAGAGTATCACAACTCCTGAAGGAACGTAACAGGGCTGCTTCTATTTTGATCCCTATGTGAAACATTCCATTAAAGTGAAAACCCTAAATGACATCATGGCAAAAGAGTAGTTTTCTCCCGTCATGTCCAACCTGATGAATTAGCTTGCTGAAAATAGTCACTTAAGAGATACCCAAGGTGTGTTTTTTGCCTTTTCCACCATGAGGAGTGACCACCATGGTGAGATGTCTTATACAATGACCACTCTATCTCCTCTAGAAGAAGCTACTCTCACTGAATTAAAAATAGTCCTGGAAAGCTTCCTAAGCCAAGGCCAATATTGAAATTGGAGTTTAAGACTGATCTAGCAATCATGAGTGGAATGATTGTTTGTATCGGAGCGAAATATGTGGACATGTTTGCAAAAACCAAAATTCAGAAGCTGAGCAGAACTATGTGGGAGATGATCTCCAAATTTTGATTCTCTATCATTGGTGAAAAGTTTTTAAATTTGAAGTAACAATAAAATGCTTCCAGAACAGAAAAAAAAAGTCATAAATTGAACAGAATTCAACTCTTGAATAGCAATGCCTTACAAATGAAAATTAATTATTAAAGTTTATAGCACACTAACAACCAACCTGATTGAATGAAAGCCATTCTCCTAAAAGACTAATGAATCATGAAATGATCAGCTGTGCAATCAGAGGTTTACAAAAAAAAAAAAAAAGGACATATAAACATCACACATCAAAACAAATGGGATGAAATTATACTATATTAAAATTAAGATCACAAATATTTTAATAAAATAGAAAGTAGTTAAACTTTGTAAGTAAAGAATTTAAAACTATAACCAAATGGAGCATAAAGAAAAGACTGAAATCAGAGTCATGTATTAATCAGTTGAGTAACTTAAATTAACAGGATCTGCATAAATTCAAACCCTATCTCCTCCTACTTTGAGGTAACCTCTAGTAAATGCAATCAATAGCAGTAAGATATGAAATACAGTAGATAGTGAGAGAAAGAGACATAGAGATAAGTATAAAATATTTTTAAAATCTACTTATACACCATTATACATAAATAAAATCAGTGTAGAGTCTTAACTGACTTACTTATTTTTTTTTCAGAACCCAAAACATACGAGTGAAATAAACAAGCCCAAGAAAAATAATAAAATTAGTAAAAACGATCTCTGGAATAAAGAGTTGATTGGAGAACATATAATGACCATTTCATTCATACAGAATTGTTATAACTTTAGAACTAATTAAGTAACAAGATAATGAAAAAATAAGCCACAGAGTGTAGAAGATAGTAATACTTTATCTTATGTACCACTGACCTAAGTGTCTTAATAGCCAGTTAACCTCTCTCAATAATCATTTTATATAATTCTCATTATCATTCCAGATTGATGAAGCAAGGCCTGAAACAAAAATGTGCAAGACTAAGTAGTAAGTACATTATCAAACCAGGTTCTAACATATTCTGTGCGACTATAGATCTTAGATTCTTAACCATGATACCATCCTCTCTATCTAGAAAGCCTCAAAATATTTCAGAACCAATTTAAATTCAGTGACACAAAAATAAAGTACTATACTAAAGTAATAGAAAAATAATTATTCAGTAAATAAAAGACTTTCATTATTTCACAATAGTATAATTGAATAATGAAAAATATTATTGATAATGATTGATAACATATTGATAAAATTTATAACATACTCTTGAAAGCCTAAATATAACTTATAATAATACAATAATGTATATGAAAGAAAAAATGAAAAATAGAAAAAAGTTATTCAAAATATAAACTAACATTTGAAAATTATAGAAACATTCTCTTTTCCTTGATGGAAATTTTAGATGACTATATATATATATCACTTGCTCAAAGTTTATTAACACCTTAAATATAGTGCTAATAGATGTTTTAATAAATATAATCTTAAATTTTCTAGAAAAAATGTTAGGACAAAAGGTAATTTTGAAACAAGAAAGAGATTAAATAAGGATAAATATCTTTGCAGACATTAAAACATATTATAAAAGAATGTGAATAATACAAAAGCAGAAAATCAGGTCAGTGAAAAAAATATAGCCCAGTTGTAGAATCAGAGTGCGATGGAACCCATTAGTAAATGCTCATAATAGCAAATATGTTTATCTCATCTCAACTTTGATTCCTGTGATCTCATGTTGGCAGCCTGAAATAGCCCATGGAGGCAAAAATTTACACCATGATAATTGACAGCTGCTTTTAAAAAATCTGTGCCCACAACAGTAAATAGAACTATCAATATGCAATTGTCCCATGATAAAACTGGCATAATCCCTCAGTTGGGGAAGAGACTTTAAAAATGCTATCTCTCTGATGATAGCAATTGTCTTGTGCCAAGCTATACTCTTCAGAACACAATATGCTAACATTTTTATAGCAAAATGTCTGAAAGGAAATACAGAGTCATTCATTGGTTATCGACAGAGATACATATGAGATATGCATCATTAGGTAATTTGTGCCAAAATCATCATGCATTTGCACAAACATATATGGATAGCCTACTAAACAACCAGGTTGCAAATAAGTATATGTTACTATACCGTATATTGTAGACAACTGTAGTACATTGGCAAGTGTTTGAGAATGGTAAAAGTAAAAG
Organism: Arctocebus calabarensis; assembly: GCA_963573935.1. Classification (NCBI taxonomy): domain Eukaryota; kingdom Metazoa; phylum Chordata; class Mammalia; order Primates; family Lorisidae; genus Arctocebus; species Arctocebus calabarensis. Next base: position 44,367 of record CAUYON010034389.1, read on the forward strand.
TATTATTTTTATTATAATCTTATTATAATATGGATATGTGGTTCACTGTTGACTGAAACATTGTTATATGGTTCATGACAGTGTATTCTGGTGGTATATTTATAGGTAGATGTTAATCTTATTTTTATATTGTTTTTCTTTTAAAACATTTTACTATTCCCAAAAGAAAGACAACAAAAAACAAAAAAAAAGACAAATGGAACTTAATTGAACTAAAATCTTCTGTACAGGAAAAGAAATGATCAAGAGAATAAATATACAATCTACAGAATGGAGGAATATTTTTACAAACTACATTTCTGATGAAGGATTAATATTCATAATCTAAGGGACTCAGCAACTTTGCAAGAAAAACAAAACAATTCTATTGAAGTGGGCAAATGACATCAATTTTTTTTTAAAAAAGATATACAAATGGCAAAAAAGCACGAAAATATGTTAAGCATCATTAGTCATCAGAGAAATGCAAATGAAAACCACAATGAGATACCATCCTACTCCAAATACAATGGCTATTAATAATAAGTTTCAAAAAATAGATGTTAACATAGTTGCAGTGGAAAGGGAATACTTGTACATTGCTGGTGGGAATGTAAATTTGTACAACCTCTATGGCGAAGGCATAGAGATTCTTCAAAGAACTAAAAGTACATCTATTATTTGAGTCTGCCTTCTTGCTATTGGATAGCTACTCAGAGAAAAGGCAATTAATAAATCAAAAAGAGAACTGTAATTGTACGTTTATTGCAGCATAATTTGCATTTATAATAAGATGGCATCAATGTAAGTGCCCAGCATCTAATCAGTGTTAAAGAAAATGTGTATATATCAGAGCTGTTGTCAGATGAGTCTGACATTTAAGTTCATGAATTCCCACCATGTTCTGATGCAGGTAACACTGTATAAACAACTTAGGAAATTTCATGACCTTGGTATGTCAGGGTCTCACAGCTCTGTTCATGTCAATGTGTGGCCATGTCTTGGTGAGTGGCATTCATTATTGTTGTTGCTGAAAGGTTGATGTGATGGTGCCCAGAAATGAGGCTGCAGAGATGTTTAGGTCAGGTTTACTGGAAGAGGAGGGTGATCCTCCTGGGCAGCACAAAGATGGAGTCTGTACCCAGTGTGGGGGCAGATAGAGATGCCTTTTAAATGGGACCATGGTGGGTAGATACATTCCACAGCTCACCTGTTGAGTCAGGGTATTTTGGTAAGAACTTCTAGGGGGTGAGGTTAGCCTGATCCTTTGTGTCTTTGTCTTAGGAGGAGAGTAGAAGAAGGGAAGGGGAAAGGGTTTATATGTGGCTATTAGCCCCACCCCATCAGTTGTGGGATTTTGTATGCTGTGTGATGACAGCTTTGATGTTCATTCCAGGAAAAGAATTATAAAGATGCTTCAAAGGGTGGACCAGACACTGGCATCAGAGCATAGCTTCCCAAGGGCAGCACTTTGGAGTACTTTGAAGGTGACCATAGTGATATTCACCTTTTTTCTAGGATTAGTTTTCAAACTTAATTGTCATGTCTTATATACACATACACACAGAGACACACACAAACACCCTGTATTGTACCATGTATAATCAACACTTTTTACTCACATGTTTAAGGGAAAAATAAAGGTGCCATTATACATGGGTAGTACTAACCCCACATCCATGTAAATGCTTTTTAATTCTTTTATTTATGCTTATGTGTTAAAAGTATAACTTTAGAAAGTAATACCAAGGTTCGTATGAAAATATTACCCAGCAATATGGCCACTGGTTTCATTGAATTTATGATGAGCTTGCAACAAAGCATTCAGTCAAAGAAAAGTGACACATTTCTCTTCACACTCTTTAGGCAGGAGCTAGCAATCTAGCTGACATTTGTATAAAAATTATTGCTAAATTCCAGAGAAAATGTTGAAATGGTCATCTTACACTGCAAGCATTTAGCTAAAAGTTATTAAATGCATTAAAGAGCATGGCAACAGAACTGTCGAAACACACTTTAGACTTCCTCCTGAGAGTGTAATCAAGTTGCAGAGTCAGCAGAAAGAAAAGCTTCTTCAGAAGCCCAGAGAAAAGAAAGCAGTGTGAGGGAAACCTCCAAAGTGGCCAGAGGGAGTGGAAGGTAAATTCCTGGATTCAAAAGCAGCGTCATACTGGGATCTCTGCTTTGACCAATATGACAACAAAGATAGTAAGAGGATTACGTAAGAAAATAAATGGTCCTTTAACCTTATGAAGAAAGAAGATTTGAGCATGAGGATGTGAACAGAACTTGTAGTAGCCTATGAGAATCAAGTTTTGGAATTTCATTCTTATGTTACAAATCTTCAAAAGCCTTGTAACTTTGAGCTGTTCCAAATTGCTGAGATAGATAAAGACCCATTGACATTTGATGTGTCATCCAACAAAACTGTGGATGTCAAAATAGCAAACACTGAGGCTGTTAAAACTACTAAGCATGAAAAAACACAGTTTACTGTTGTTCTAGCTTGTTGTGCAGGTGGGACAAAGTTACCACCTATTATCATCCTTACAAGATAAATGTGTCCAAAAGAAAAGATTCCAAGTGGAGTTATTGTTCATGTGTATGAAATAGGAGGGATGAATGAAGAAGGCGTGCAAATCTGGTTTAAGAAAGTCTGAGTCTAAGTTTAAGTAATCCTCCGGGCCTTTGTGACCCGGAGGGGAGGATTACTTTATAAAAACTAGATTTGCTTGTTTTTGATCATTTCAAAGCTTGTGATACACAAAGTGCAAAAGCAATCACAGATATCTTGAAACCCAATTTGCTATGATACCTGTTGGGCTAGCTAGCCAAGTGTATTCTCTCAATGTGTTGGTAAATAAGACTTTTAAGGCTTTAATGAAGAAAGAGTGGATGTCATGGATATAGTCTGCTGGCCATAATTTAACACCTACAGGCAGAATCAAGAAAGAATCCATCGCCCAGGTTTGTGATTGGATTCTAAGATAGAGAAAAGATGTCAAGAAGGAAGTGGTTGTGAAATCATTCAATAAAGACAGCATCAGCAGTGCTAAGGATGAAACTGAGGACAAAGAAGGTTACTGGGATGAGGAAAGTGACTTCAAAAGGTACAAGTAATGTAGAAATTTCAGAAGATGGTATTTTTGATATTGGCAGTGACCAAGAGTCTCTGTCAGTCTTTTTTGATACATAAATGTGGCAGATATGTTACCAGTACATAAAACTTCCTGTAGCTTGTACCAGTTTTTGTGTTTTTCAATTATTTGTTACATAGAATTTCTTTCAGAAAATCTTAAAAAAGAAGTGCTGAAATTTCTTCATAATACAAAAATATGTACCTAAATATAAATAAATAAAATTTTGGAATTAAAAAGTTAATACAAAAGATTTTTTTCCTGAAAGTTAAACATGAGTGTGCATTATGCAAAGTAAAATACAGTGCTTATAAATCACCCTGTCTGTGCTGTTTTATTATACCAATAGGACCAGATTAAGACAAGGTAGTTTATGATTCCTCTTCTGTTAGAAGGCACTTTTGAGTTACATGTCCAGTCAGCTGTATGACAAGGGAACATGGTCCAGTTGTCCAGCCTACCACTGTTTTCCCAGACAAAAAAATGAGCAAATAACATAAAGCAGAGCTTTCTTAGAGAGGCCCAGCTGAGAACAATTAAACAGTTGAGCCCAGCCTAAATTGCAGAACCAAAGAATTATCATCGAAATAAATATCTTTGTTTCAGAGCATTCACTTGTATGTAATAATCTACAATATATTAAAATAAATAAAGAGTTATAACTTTCTTGTGTCTCCAGTATTAAAGACTTAACATTCTAAGTCCAGGAGGTATGCAGGAGAAAGAGCACGAGATTTGGAATCAGGAGCACTAGATTCTAAATCATTCTAATAGCACTTACTGCTGTGTGGCGTTTATAAATATCCAGTCTTTTAAACCTTCAATTTTAAAACATTTAAAAGTATTAAACAATCAAGAAATGCTATGCTTTATAAGACTGATTTTAGTGAGAACGTACAAGGTCTAATGTTCACTTATTCCTATTGTAGGGACTCATTGATGCAGGACAGGTGGGGCCCCAGTCAGCTGAGCTGAGCTGAGCTGGAAGACCTCTGCCCTGGCGGTGTTGGTGCTGGTGCGGTGGCAGGCGGCAGAGGAGCCAACTTGCTGGAGAGTAGGCAGGGAGTCCTAGGAGAATCCGGGAGCGGCAAGGGCTGGATAACTGCAGGGGAGACACTGGTGCCTTGGGGTCTCCTTCCTGTGCACTTCTGGCTGGAGGGGAAAATCCACCTTTTCTAGGCCTGGTCTATTTCACGTTAATTTCCAAGGCCCGAGAGTGCAGGCCTCCTGCTGCAAATTGGACAGCCGGCTGTAAGGGAGGAAGACCCACTCCCTAAAAGCATTGAGTTCTGGCAAAACAAACCCCTGTGACTACACACACCCCTGAGCAGAGATCCCTGAGACAAATTTCAGAGAGGGAGCAAGAGAGCTTGTTCCCCACCTAGGTTCTCTCTGCCAGGAGCTTTGATTTTTGTGGTTTTTGTATTCTTTGTTTCTGTGAATAAATCCTGTCTTACCACTGATCTGTGGTCCTTTGATTAATTCTTTGAATCACTGAGACCAAGAACCCGAAACTCTTGCATCAAAAGCAGAGTGGTTTTGTTTTTGTATTAATATTAATTCATTGTCATGTCTTCTGACCTGTGGATTATAAAATAGACCTTCCTTGTTTCAAAAACAGAAAGGTCATTTTCGCATATACTGTCTTTTATTGCTTTATAATTTCTCAGAGTGGAATAACATGCTATGTTTACTGAATTTGTAGGTTTTCTTAGATTCTGGGCAAATCATTTTTTATTTGCTAAGATGTGTAGATTCTTTTAATACATTCTATTTGTTATGGGCTTTGGTTATCTATGACTTAATTTTCTCTAATATTTTTAGTCTTATGATCACTTCTGATGAAGGAAAAAGAAGGCCATTACTGAAGAATCTAATAGCGTTTTTTACTTGAGTGTGGCTAGTAGCTTGTCATAAATACACAGAGCTAGAAAGTCCTCCATTTGGTACTGACCCCCAATTCTAAAATCTACCCTACAGATATAAAGTTTTAAATATACTTTTCCCTCTATTTGATACATTTTTCTGATTCACCATTCTATCCAAGTGTTGTTTTTCTATGTGTTTAGAGAATTTTCCTCTATTGTATCTTTATTGTTTCATTTATTTTTTACTGATGGCTTTGCCATAGGCCAAGCCTGTCATGTATCTTTATGGTTTAGATTATTATTCCTTCTCTCGTATTGTTCCATGTTAAATGAAATGTTACTGATTCAGATTCTCTTCTACTTATTAGCACATTTTATTTAGTTAGTTTTATTTTTCACTATTAAGGCTCTTTTCTGCCGTCTCCTTTTTGGTAGTGTCGGTTCTGCGGCAGCCAGCTGAAGAGCCAGCGGGCTGGATGACAGGCAAGGAGGGGGACCTCCAACCCCCACCAATAGCCAAAAAGGCTGGACAACTGCCGAGGAGACACCTGTGCCTTGGTGTCTCCTTCACTTTACACTTAGGACTAAATGTGGAACCCCCATTTCCTACGCCTAAGTCAATTTCATGTGAATTTCCTAGGCCTCAATTCCATGAACGACTGTGTCCATTCATTGATACATTCATTCACTTTGCCCTGGAAGGGACTGTGTTCATTCATTGATACATTCATTCACCTTCCAAATAAATAAATAAATTAATTAAAAATAAATAAATAAATAAATAAATAAAGTTAAATGAAGTCATAAGGGTAGAGCCCTAATCTAAAAAAAAAAAAAAAAACAAAAAACCCCACAACTTTTCCCTGACACCTTAGTGGAGTTACAGGATAGTAGTCACCTGTTTCCAACCTACCATGCTTAGCCAGAAGCTCTTACAGTCATTTCTACCAACCTATCTGCCCCTGGTCATTCTCCACTCCCCGCTCTGTGCTGATTTGCTGAGAAATGGCTCTGAAGAAACACTGTGCTATGACCTTCCTCTCATGAAAGGCAGTTTCCCCAGCCCTGGTCTTTAGAGAGGCACAGGAAAGTGGTTTGTAAAGCCATCTGGGGCACTGCTCAAATAGAAACGTTGTAGTTATCAATGATAATAAAGTGGAAAAAATGTATACACTTAAATTATGTCATCAAGATATCACTGTCAGCACTTTGATTCAATTGACTTCAGCCTGCATTTCCAACTCTATAATACTCAGTTAAGGAAGTGTTCTCAGTCTTTTGTTCCAGGATATAGGGCAGACCAGACTCACGCCACGTTTTAGATAAACAAATCCAAATCGGGAAGCCCTTCTAAGATCCCCAGTGCCCTCTAGCTCACCCTTCTCCTTCTGTTGTGGCTATGCAGATTCTGAATGGCACCAGGTTTTACCCTTATACATATAATAAGCCTTACATTCCAGTGGTGATACTTGAAATGCCCTACAAATTCAGAGTATAATCCCAACTTCAAAAATTTTCAGCATGAGTGGCGTTATAGAATATTCTTTTGCTGAGCTGTATCAGTGTTACATGGATTGAAATGACTTTTCCACTGAATTCATTCATTATTCAGAAAATATATATTGATGTATTCCACACACCAAGTAGTAGATGAAAGTAGCAGGTACCATTTATATAGTGCTTACTATATTCTTTATTTACATAAATGAACTCATTTACTTCTAATAAGGATCACATGAAAAAGCTACTATTAGGAGTCCCATTTTACAGTTGAGAAAAACTGAGACACAGAAACAAGTAACCTGATTAGTCTACCCCCAGGGTCTCAACTTCACAGGACAATTTTTGTTCCTCTCCCGAGGATATTTGGCAATTTCTGGAGACATTTTAATTCTCATGGCTGCTGGTGGTGAGGTATTATAAAGCCCAGACATTCTGCACTGCACAGAATGGCCCCTACAGCCAAGATGAATGTCAACAGTGCTGCTATTGAGAAGGCTTGGTCTGTGCCTATAAGTGCACGGCATTCTTCTAGCAACTTATCTGGCCAATGATGAACTGCTGTTTACTCTGGACCAATCAGACTAAAGGAGAAGACTTTGGCCAGAGGTCATTTCCATTCATTCTTTCCTACTGGGTATGAGCAAGAAGTGTGTGACCTGATAGGTGGTGGGCACCATCTCATTACATTGAGAAGAACCAGCCCTGAATGAAGTGATGCTGGCAGCCGAATGGAAGGACAGAAGAAAGCTCTGTCCTTGATGACATTACTGAGTAGCCCCAAACCCTTTCTCAGCCGAAACGCAAGCTTCCTTTGAACTTTAAGTTATGTGAGATGATACATCTATACTGTTTAAGCTGAGTGGTAGTTTTCTGTTTCAGTTAGGTGAAAGCGTCATAGCCAATACAATTGGTTACGAAGAGATTCCTTGGAAAATTCAGCAAAATCTCTTCCATGGGATCATATTCCTCTTTAGAAACTTATTCTTCTCCCTTCTGGCTGAACTTTGTCTTTTTTAATTTTTTAAATTTTATTCTCTTGCCTCAGCCTCCCAAGCAGCTGGGACTGCAGGCACCCACCACAACGCCCAGCCATTTTTTCTGTTGCAGTTGTCATTGTTGTTTTAGCTGGCTCAGGTCGGGCTGGAACCCGCCAGCCTTGGTGTATATGGCCGGCACCCTACCCATTGAGCTACAAACGCCACCCTGAACTATGTCTTTTGAGGAGATTAGGAGACTCTATCTTCAGCTTGGATCTCCTTCCATCTTAATGAATGTGTGCAAGGGACAGACTTTGTGGCACCAATGGACAAATGGAGGAGCAAGCCACGTGCCAGAGAAGAAGGCCAGGCCAACGAGGAAAGTTGCCATCTACATGGGAACATGGAATATTATTCACATGAAAATCAGGGAAATGAATTGTTGAACTCTATAGTAAGGATAATCTGTTCATTGAAATGTAGAAAACAGAAAGTATGAGCTGGGCACTGGAGGGAAGCTTTTGACAGTGTTGAAGGAATTGAAAAAGGTGATCTTTAAGCAGCCTAGCCTTCTAGCACTTCGAACTAACGGAGATAGTAACCTGAACTGTTTGGCGCCCACACGGCCCATCCACCTGTGCTCTGGAGGCGGCAATCTCCATTATTTAACCCAGAAACCACAATCTTGTTAGTGCCCAAGTAACTGCACGAGATCACAGAGGGGCCCACCTCCTTTTATGTCATTAGGCACATCTGTGAAAAAGTGAGTAGCGAAAGGAGATGAGCGCTTGCCTCTAGAAGCTTCAGAACGCCTTAAATCAGTGGTTCTCAACCTTCCTGATGCTGCGACTCTTTAACATAGTTCCTCGTGTTGGGGGAACTGTATTAAAGGGTTGCGGCATCAGGAAGGTTGAGAACCACTGCATTAAATGAATTAAGTTGGATGACTTCCTTAAACATCTACACCCCATTAGGGAGTCTCTAGAGTCTGCACAGACAGGCATCATTTTGTTTTGAAAGTAAATTCTTAATTTGGTTTCTGAGCACTGGAAAATATAATAATTCCAGCATGACCTGCCAAAAATAACATGTTTTGATGGTGCCTGGTACTTGTTACTACATTGTATGTGCTTTTCCACATGAGCCCAACGAATATTGATTCCTCTCATCCTGGATTTGACTGTAAGTAGCCGGTAAACACATACTCCCATGGAGGCCTAACTTCCTTCAGAGCTCTCTAACATGCACAGAAAACAAACAAACAAACAAAACAAACAAAGAAATGGAGCAAGAGGTTCCAACATTCTGTTTCCCAGCTCCCTAGACAATCTGGCAAAAATGATGGAGTTGGAAGAAGGAGGGATAATTGGGTGCAGAGGGTTCTGCAAAGTGCAAGTGATACCATATGTGTGCTCCAACATTTCCTGACTTTTAATTTCTCTCTGAAAAACTGTTGTATTGTCTACAGATTCCTCTCTTTACTGAAATGTTTAGCAAGACCCCAGAGTTTCCTGTTTTTGCCATTTCCTGATTGCCCAAATTAGATTTGATTTTATAATTTTTGCAGTGATCTCCAGGAAGGGTGGATTTTGCTGACGTCCATACTCAGGGTTCCTGCTGAAAGGCAGACACACGATCCAAGCCTCTCCTGCTGAGCCTTGCCTATGGCTCTGTGGCCCATACACATGTTTTGCAATCCATGTTGCCACATCAGGCTTTTCCCCTCTGAGACTGAGGAGAAATTGACCTGCCCAAAGGCTTCTCTGGCTTACTGAGGGCATCTCATCTGTGGTTAGTCCTTAGAGCAAGCAGTGTAGTATTAACCCACAGAAGGGGGCATCGGACACACTGT